>JANDJT010055700.1:0-13601 GCA_024331685.1 Stegophilus panzeri
GGGGGGGGGGGGGGGGGGGGTGGGCTGGGGCACAGAATAAATGATATTTCATATTAACATTAATTCAACTTTCTCATTATGGTAAATTAAAAGAAAAGTCACTTGTACGTTGTCTCTTGCAAGCTTTTATATGACTTATGCAAGCTTAATACTTTTATGAATATACATATTTAAGAGTGTCTGAATTCTTGTTTAATTGCCTTCCAACCATAAGAATATCCCTGTGCTCACACTAGCATGCGACAGTTGACCATTTAGTTTCTACGTACATGCTCAACAGTAAGTCTTGATTTCAGCGACAAGCAACATTTCAATAAAAATGTGTTCAATTCTCTAATATACAAATTAAATATGACGCAGTAAAGCGATGGCTGTAATGTTCACACATTTGAATACGATTGTAGATGTTGGAGGACAATACCACAGGCGGAAATAATATTTACACATTTACATAGTTAAACTTTACCTGGAATTGTTGTTGTTGGTTCTGTGCTTTGTCCTGTTGCCAAGCTGCCTAATATTAGAGAGAGAGAGAGAGAGAAAGAGAGAGAAAGGGGGGAGAGAGGGAGAGAGAGCGATAGAGAGAGAGGAATAAATATTGAGATGAATATTGATTCACCACCCATTTATCCCTCATTTATCTATGATGTATATGCATCAAACTTATTAAGACAAAGTGCGATGTTTATTACTTGATCATTATATTTTATTTGTACGTATATTCTACACTGTGTACAGGAATGATTTATAATCACACTCTCTATATTCTATCTTTTGAGTCTGCTTCCTCTAAAGGTTTCTTGCTCATGTCATCTCAAGGAGCATGGTTTAGGTACTCAAGTGATTTCTTAGCTCTAAGCAATGATTGGTTTATCTCCTTATCGATAAGAGAAGTCGGAGGAAAATGGTTAAATCGGTTCGAGTTTCTATAAGGATACAGTAACACGAATAATCACTCTTTACAACCCTGGTGAGCAAAAAAAAAACCCCATCTCTGTATGCATAAAACATCAAACCTCGTGGTGGATGGGCTAAAATAACAGACGAAATTCGGCAACACCTTTCTGTTGTAGAGACTTACTCATAAAGAGCAACACTGCCAAACACAGTAGAAGTGGACACCCCATGGGGAACAGAAAATCTGAAGTTGAAAATAAAAATACATTAACACACATTTAATTCATAATCATAAAGGAGAAAATATACACATGCAAATAAAACTTAATAAAAAAAATCATTTAAATCAAGTAAGTGTATTTGTTATTTTTTTATTATTATTTTGCATTCACAAGAGCGAAATAAAGCATTTAAAAATACTTAATTTTTAACTAATTTAGTTATTTTTAACTAATCATTTTTTATTAGTTAATTTTTAACAAGCAAGAACCGAATAAAAATAGCTGAGAATTTTCAATGTAGTTTTGAGTCCAGTTCATGAGAAATTGAAATAGAAGGTAAAAAGCTTACCAGGCTGTAGACCTCTTGTACTATGTCTAGAGACGGTCAGTGCAGCTGCCGACTGTATAAGAGGAGAGGATAACAATTAAAAGGATAACAAAGTTGTCGTACGAAGCTGTCAAACAAGACTAACAAGATGGTTGGGAAAATTTATTTTGTTTTGACAAAGAATATTTTAACCCTGGCTCACTGCAGTGCGGTTCTCACACACAGACAAAAGAAAAGAAAATGAAACCAGATTGTATAGAGATTACTATTATGATGCTCTCGCAGACAAATGAGCAGTGATTTTGATGAATGTTATTGAAGAGTACCAAATAAAACTACTCAAGTCTGAACAAATGGTATTGATGCATTGCTAATTTACTAATTAGAAAATTACAATTTATTACAATTTCATTACAATGTATAATGATACCAATAACCTTGTTATCTCCATTTTTCTTTAATGACAGAGCTGACATGGACTCCACAAGTTTGATCAAATCTGATCAAATGATCAAATCTATTAGCGTGTCGTCTGAACACAAGCTTCACATTTAAACAGTGACCTACAAATAGTGCAGAATCTTGATACTATAAATTTCCCTTTTTTATTATTTGTTTTAAATTGTTTTGGATATTTTGGATATCAGTATATTTTTATCCGCCACAGTAAGTCACACTGATGTCACTAATGTATTCCTACTGTAACATAACTTAAATGCTATTTTAGTAGTCACTATTTAGTATTTAGTTTCTTTTAATTGTGAACTTTTGTAATATCTGTAATCATGGAATGCATGCCAAAAATAATCTTTATGTTTATAATTGTTAGTTTGTCCATTTACTTTTGAGCCTGTGAAAATGGAGGGGAAATGGCTGTAACCCTGAAGGGTTAATGCAATATTTTTTGTTAAATCACATCGAGTCAAAGTTGGATTTCTACATTTCAATCACATTTTGATTGAGTGGTGGCAAAATGTGCAAAATTGTGTCGCTGTCCAAATACTTATGGACCCTGTAGTATATAGTATATACTGTACACAGTTGGGTCCATAAGTATGGTATAGACGTTCAATTGTAATTCAGGAAACAACAAAAAAAAAAGCTAAGTTTTTTTTTTTTGGCTGAAATTCTTTTAAAGGTTGATGTGTAAAAAACAAACAAAGAAACAAAAACAATTGCCTCAGCACGAGTGTATTAAGTGTCAGAGAAAACCAGTTTAAAAACTGTATTCCAGAGCCGAATTGAGGTTTGTATTGTCTTGGGTCTTTTGTAGACATGCCCATAATGTATTTTCATTCCACGACATACTGTAACCTGCAGCCAGATGTTTTCACAGTGAGCAAAATGCCATGCGAAAAAAAGAGAGAGAGAAAAAAAAAACTTTACAGAAAAGTATATAGCGCTATGTAAAATAAAAATAACATAAAAATAACAATACTAACTAGCTAACGCTGGTAGTGATGGTCAGCTGGAAAACTAAAAAGAACTCATCACAAAGCAAAACAGGTCTGCTGTTGCAAATCTTGGCAGTGTGCCAAACTGAACCAGTGTCACGGTGCGCCAGTGTGAAGGAACCGAAAGCGGAGTCTATTGTTTGTCTTAAAAGGGGATTACGGAAATACGTTATGTTGTTAAATGTTTAATTATGTTAATTTTGTATGCTGTTAGAGTTGTTTTATTGTCTATATAATTATACTGGAGTGGATGTTATGTTTATATGTGTATATTTAGATGTAATTATACACCTACGATACTTACCTGACAATTGTTCAGCTGGAGGGGGTACATTTATGTGTAATTCTTTGTTCAGTTAGCTTTATATACATTTTGCAATTCATACCTTGTTTGCCGTTGGCTCTACAGACTTGAGCAAGAAGGACAAGCACTTCTTGCATTTAAAAAAAACATTATAACTACATAGACATCATCACTCTGAATTAGGACAAAGTACAGACCCAATGTACATCCATTCCTCCGAATTATTTTACAAATAAGTACAAATACAACAAGTTGTTCTATTTAGAAAAGCACAATTCTGGGATTTTTTATGACTGCTGCTGAAACGGCTCACAAATCCATTCATTCATGTCTGATGTCATTCATGATTCACGTCCCATGTGTGGAACAGCTCCATGGAAACGCTGGGAGTCATGGTAAGCCTAAACTCAAACTACCACCCACAAGCTAACGAGCAGTTGGAGCACGCCAACCAAGGGATCAACAGATTTCTGAGAACAGTCAGTGCTGAGAAGAAAGATAATTGGGCTTGGTTTCTCAACATGTGGAATGATTGATAGTCGTGTAATGTTTTGAAATCTCCAGTTCTAACTTGAAAGGCCTGCCCTCTCACCCCATTTCAAATTACTAATTTTTTTCTCTCAACTTAATTTTCCCACTTGAAAGATGTGAATTTCTCTCACAGTAAACTGAGTATTTATCAACTCTATCGATGTATTCTTCACGTTTGCACATAACACACAAACTAATTTGGCAGTGAAGTCAGCAGACAAGAAGTCAGGGAACATAAAGGACATCAGTATGTTTTCTCTAAATTCACCTCTAGAGTGCACTATAATTCACAAATTAGACAGGAGTCAACCCTTCGCAGGGCACAATCGTGCACACATTCACACAACATGGACAGTTTGGAAATGCCAATCATACAACACATGTCTTTGGACTGGGGAGGACACCGGAGTACCTGGAGGAAACCCCTGAAGCACGGGGAGAACTTGCAAAATCAGGATTTAAATTCCAACTCTGGAGATGCAAGGCAAACATGCTAACCACTAAGCCACCACACACCCACCATAACAAATCATGTGCTAGAATTCTGCAGTATATGAAGTAATGTATCTGTGATCTTAGGTCATGGTACTTGAGGTACTCTTGTATCAGATTCTTTGGAAATATATTCTCATTGTTTCTTAAACATAATGTTTATTGAGCTGGACTCTTTAGGGGAGTTTTATTCCCATGTATGGTGCCAGTTAGATGCATTCATGGTAAAATTCATGGACCATAATTAAAATAATAAATAAAGATGCATTTGTAAATTAATAAAATTACAATTGTTGGCACGAAATGATTCAACGTTGCTGTACTGGGTTGAACTGACCTTCGAAGACAACTAGTGGTCCCGCTCCCTGATGGGATACGGGCCCCCAAACGTGAAGCTTAATAGGATGCTTAGTTTTCTGTTTCACGACACGCCGAACTTTTCTCTTATAGCACATCAAAGCAAAACACTCCAAAGTCACTGCTGATTTGTAAGAGAAGATTACGTTGTCAAAGGTCTCTTTGGCAGCCATGCATTGCTGAACTTGGGTAACATGCAGGGCCTTGTTGTCCTCACGGATCATAGGCTCACTGAACTTTGCCGCTATACTGTTTAAAATATTTACACTGTTACCGGATATCAAAATATTTTCTTCTAAATGTTTTCAACAGTTCTTTCTAAATGTTTTAGAATATCTCAACTTTCTTGAACATTTAACAAAGAGCTAAATTAATAATAATTGTGTTGTCTTGTTCATTATAATGTGACTAAATTTATCATCAAATGCATTCTACCATAATTCACACCTTTGTGTAGGCTCTTTGCTTTTACCCATCATGAGATGTTTTTTGTGTGACACCTTGGTAACGAAAAGCCTTTTAATAAATCATCAATTTACTAACCCAGCTGATATTAATTTGCACAGATAGGGGGTATAATTACTTATGGATTTCAGCTGGTTCCTTGCCTTACTTTGCCTTGGAGAACTGCTTTTTCTTAGTGTGTTCAATACTTTTTCCCCGTGTCATTCCACTTTATTACACATAACTTTATTTATGGACTTTTATGGTGTGAATTCTGTATATTTCCGGATTTCTTGAGTTAATACTGATGTCTGGTGAAAAATTCATGTGAATAACCGCATAGGAAATATATTTACAGAATTTTTTTTTGCCACGTTCAATATTTATTTCCCCCACTGTAACTATAAACAGTTAAAACATCCTACTGACCTCTTCAAAAGTATTGGAAAGGCAAGGAAATTCTTTTGTTTTTGCTATACACTGAACACATTTGGGTTTGAGGTCAAAAGATGAATATGACACGGTAGATCGGAATTTCAGCTTTCATATCCCAGTATTTAGATGTGTTAAACAACTTAAAACATGGCACCTATGGTGGCAGACCAGCCAATGTTTAGGTGAGCAAAAGTATAGGAACAGATAGTCTTAAATTACATGAAAACTAATAACACTTAATATTTGGTTGCATATTGCTTGCTTGCAATAACTGCTTCAAGTGGATGAGTCACTGACATCACTGTTGGTTTCTTCTTTTGTGATGCTTTTCCAGGCATGGTTTGCAGTTTCTTTTAGTTGTTTGTTTCAGGGAGTTTCACCCTCCAGTCTCCTCTTCAGGAGGTGAAATACTGCTCAATTGAGTTAAAGTCTGGTGATTGACTTGGCCAGTCTAAAACCTTCCACTTTTTCCCCCCTGATGAAGTTCTTTGTTGAGTTGGCAGTGTGTTTTTGGATCATTGGCTTGCTGCATGATGAAGTTCCTCCCAATTAGATTGGATGAATTTCTGTGTAAATTGGCAGACAGGATATTTATGTAAACTTCTGAATTAATTCTGCTGATACCATCATGAGTTCCATCATCAATAAAGATTAGTGAGTCTGATCCAGCAGAAGCAGTCATGCAAGCCCAAGCCATAACACTACCTCCACCATGTTTGACTAATGAGCTATGTTTATGTTTTGGATCATGATTGGAGTCTTTCTTTCTCTACACTTTGGCCTTTCTATTACTTTGTTAGAAGTTAGTCTTGATTCCAGAACTTTTGTGGATCATCTCTGTATTTCTTTGCCAATTCCAATCTGGCTTTCTGATTCCTAATGCTGATGAGTGGTTTACATCTTGTGGTATGGCCTCTATATTTCTGCTCTTCAAGTTTTCTCTGAACGGTGGATTGTGATACCTTCACCCCTGCCCTGTGGAGGTTGTTGGTGATGTTATTGACTGTTATTTTGGAGTTTTTCTGCACTCACTTCCTTGGCTGACCTGTTCAATGTCATCTCCTATTCATCTAATTTTCTAATGAGCTCTTTTTCATGTGTTAATGCAGTCATATTACAATAATGTCTTACCTGTGGTTGGTTGATAAACACTTAGTAACATTTCCTCAATTAGTTTATTAAATGAACAATGTTTATTTTTGTGAATGTTTTATTTTTATGTTGTGTTTTCATTTATTGTGTTTGTATGTTAATTGTTCTTGAGTTCATTTTGTTTGCTTCATAAATGCTGTTACTTCTTTATTATCAAATATTATTTTATTAACAGTCACTAATTGTAAACATAACTTAGAGTACATAACTTATCACGATTTCCCCTCGTGCTAGCGCTGGAGCATGCAGCATGCTCCAACGCTCAAAGCGTGAGCATGCACTTCCAGGATTTTCAGTGATATTGACTTGGTTTACTTTTGACACGTTTGTTTTGTTATAATTTCTGTCCTGTCTCTGCCCCTGTATTGTCATTGCTTGTTCTCCTTATGTGTCATTATTGTTCTCAGCTGTTTTGTGTTCACTCTTGATTACATTTTTCATTTAAACCCCTTTTGTCTCATTGTTCGTGGCTTGACAAGAAGCAATGACTCAAGTTCATATGGTCTCGGTTCTTTGGCCCAGCCCGCCAGTGGGCGCAGCTCCTAGTGGCCAAGGGATCCAGGGAACTTGAGAATGTAACTCAGTTTGTGGGACTATTTGTGATGCCGGTTGGGAGTCTAGGATCCAAGGTCGACCTGGAACATCTTTTGGGGGGGGGTCAGCCTGGCAAATAAACATGCCCTACCGTTCACCACCTATTATGAGCAGGCAAACAGGGTGGTCCCCACACCAGAGCTCCAGTCTGAGATCCACAAGGTGGTCACACCTGCAGAGCTCCAGCTGGAGGTCAACGTGGTGACCTTAAATCCAGAGCTCCAGTCTGAGACCTAAGAGGTAGTTTCACCTGCAGAGTTCCTGACAGAGGTCAACAAAGCAACCTCATCCCCAGAGCCATGGCCAGAGGTCAACATGGTGACCTCATCCCCATAGTTCCAGCATGAGACCTACGAGGTGGTCTCACCTGTTGAACTCCCGTTAGAGGTCAACGTGGCGATCACAGCTCCAGAGCTCCAGTCGGAGGTCAACTTGGTGACCTCCTCCCCAGACCTCCAGCACGAGACCCACTAGGTGAGTTCTTGAGAACTCTCCAGAGTTCTAGAGTTCAAGAATTCTCCAGAACTCTTGTCGGAGGTCAACGAGACGACCTCCCATGTCAAGTTCCAGTCGGAGGCCGACGAGAAAGCCTTCTAAGCCATGTTTCTGTCTGAGGTCAACGAGGCAGCCTCCCAAGCCATGTTCCTGTCCGAGATCGATGAGGTGATCTCTCAAGCCATGTTCCTGTCAGATGGCAATGAGATGGCCTCTCAAGCCATGTTCCTGTCTGAGGGCAACGAGACGGCCTCTCAAGCCATGTTCCTGTGTGAGGGCGAGTAGGCGGCCTCCCAAGCCATGTTCCTGTCCGAGGTTGATGAGGCAGCCTCCCAAGCCATGTTCCTGTCTGAAGTTGATGAGGTGACCTCCCAAGCCATGTTCCTGTCAGAGGGCGATGTCACAATCCAAGTTATGATCCATCCCAAGGCGGATGTCATGAACAACCAAGCTCTGCTTTCACCTGAGTCAGCTGACAGAGCCAACCAAGATCAGCCTGCAGAGTCGCCGGAGAATGCTCAGCCTCCCTGCTTGACTGAGGATGCCACTCAGAATCCCTACCCAGCTGAGGATATCTCTCAGCCGCCTTATTCAGCTGAGGACATTTCTCTGCCTCCCGTCTGGCCAAGATCTCTGCTTTGCTTCCCTACTCTGCCTTGGATGTCACTATACCAGGCTTCTCTACAGACATCACTCCACTTTCCCACGCTGTTGAGGACATTGCTCTGCCTTCCTGTTCTGCTGAGGATGTTGCTCGGCCTTCTTGTTCAGATGAAGCAGATGAACTAGCTTTCCCTGCCTGGGTGCTGCCTAGAGATCCAAGGGAACCTGCCCCAGCCTCATGCCTGCTCTTCAGCTCATTGAGGTGCTTGCTATCTGTTGGACAATGCCTGCCTTGGGACCTGAGGAACTGTGAAGACATTTTACACAGAGGGCCAGGACCGCCGAGGGAGGGAGTATTTTTTTGGCGCTCTGGGAGTATCGCCCTTAGGGGGTGGTTCTGTCACGTTTTCCCCTCATGCTAGGACAAGCAGGCAGGTGCGCAGGCAGCAAAGTCAATGAATCGCAAAGTGCGAGGTTCCAGGTTTTTCAGTGACATTGACTATGCTTACTTTTGACACGTGTGCTTTGTTATGATTTCAGTCCTGTCTCTGCCCCCTTGATTGTCATTGGTTGTTTTCTTTATGTGTTATCATTGTTCTCAGCTTTTTTGTGTTCACCTTTGATTACATTTGTCATTTAAACCCCTCGTGAAGTATTACGTGTGTTTTCCGTATACCAAGCTTTTGTTCCACATTTCATGGTTCATAGTTTTGAGCTTGTTCTTGCCCTTGTTATTCGATTCTTGTTTAGCCTAGTTAATGCCCGTATGCCGTTCACCTGACACTTTGCCTGCTCTGACCATGCCTGTTTTCACGATTTGGATTTGTCTGCCTATCTCTCGTCTAATAAAGCACTTATCTGCACATGCATCCGTCTCAACCTCCATTATGTGACACTACTTAAGGTATAAGAATAATACAAGCAAGAAGAATAAAACGCTTGAAAGATTTATTATAACTGATTAAGGCATTACAAATTAGTATGATCACATACAAAATGTTATGGATGATAAAAGTTTAATTTGGATATAATTTGCATTTATTATTAAAGCATTATTTAATGATTATGATTAAACATAAAGCAAAGGTAAAAAATTAATTGATAGCACTGTAAGTTTCAAACAAACAAATCAGAATTCCATGGTAATGGCAGCTGAGTCATAGAAATCTACATCTCGACGTCTTCTGGAAAGATCTGCAGGGCATGGCTGACAGAGGAAATGAAAAAATAAATGCATGAACTGTAAATGCAAATGGAATTCCAAATATTCTAAAACATCTTTCTTAACTTGTCTTATGGAAAACATACCTGTGCACAGTTGCCTGTCTCCAGCAGACAGAGATGGACCTGGCAGTGCAGGTAGATCTTGTTGGAGAAGCCAGTGAATGTGAACATCCTGAAGGAGAAGTAGCTGGTCGTGGAGACACCGTTCAGCAGCACCTCCACTGTGCCGTCATTGGGGTTCGGACACCTGGAGAGAAGAAGAAACAAATTACCTTTCCATGAGTTATCTGAAAGCTACAGTCACATTTTCAGTCTCATTTTTTGCACGTACTCGTTACTGATCAGGTCCCAGCGGACAGAATAGTCAGTCTGGTTGAAGGGCGTGGCCCAGCAGCTGTCCAGCACAAGAGCGATCTGAGTTCTGTCAAACTGATCCACTTGCACAGCTATATACATCCGATGGTTCACTTCTAGGGTCACATTGCCAAAGAGTGGAACCTGGAATGTAGCATCGGTATACGGGATCATGCTGATCTGGTACGAGCCCTCAGTAGACAGATACTTGCTGATTACACTGTGAACAGAAATAAATACATTTAACATCTAAAATACTACTACTAGTATTATTATTATTATTATTATTAATAATAATAATAATAATAATAATAATAATAATAACAACAAATTTATTTATATGGTAGGTTTCATATATTAAAATACAGCTCTAAAAAGAATAATAATAATAATAAAGTAACCATAAAATCTGAATAAAATTTTTTAAAAGTAGTCTCAAAGTAGTCTGAATTATACTATTATAATAAAACTATTTTAATAATATTTAACACACAAAATGTCTATACTTGGTTGAATTATTAAATGACTTGTTATTAATTCATTAATAATACTTAAAATGTCAAGTTAAAGCTAAAACTAGAAATCTGCTCAAATAAAACGATATGCTTTTGAAAATGGTCTTGTAGAAGGATGTACTGCAACTTTAGTTGGGGGGAAAAAAGATTGAAAATGTGCTTAAGTTGCTTAAGATGCTGCTGCTAGATTTATACCCTCCTATGGCTTCGATAGCCGTGGGCATGGAGATGCTCTGGATGAGTGGATACACACAGGAAATGGCTATTGTGAGCCCACCAACACGATTGATCACAGCCAGCCCTTCAGTCGTCCCAACGTTGTTACTGAAGATGATGTGTGTGCCGTTATTCTAAAGGAACACAGAAAGTACAGAATTATACGATTCAGTATTGAGATCCTGCATTGCATAATTCCATCATAAAACTTTAATATATTTTAAACTCTAAATTGACCTAATCATAAATTCGGATATTTGACGTTTGCAATATGTCAAATAATGCAGCAGACTGCAATATTTCTATTAACTCTGCTAAAAATGCAAGTAATATGAGTGGGATGGCATGCTCAGATTAACTCACTAAGAGCTCTATTTTCATGAAATGTGCTGCTATTTTGTCTGGAAATAAATCACATGACAATGTGAGTAATGTGTTACTACAGTACGTCTGACAAAAGTGCATTCACGTTATGTTCTAAAACATATGTTGCACATATGAGCTCATGAATTATGATTATCATTATCATAAATGAAACCACATGTAAACAATTTTAGGTGTGCGTAAGTGAAATGTAAACTCCATAGAAATCAGTTGAAAAACATCAATTTATTTACATGACAGTCAGCGGTATCAACCTGCATTTTATTAAGGGGCAGTGGAGGCTCGGTGGTTAAAAAGGCTCCGGGATACTGATTGGTAGGTCAGGAGTTCAAGCCCCAGCACTGCCCAGCTACTGCTCTTGGGTAAGGCCCTTAACCTTCAATCGCTCAGTTGTATAAATGAGATAAATGTAAGTCACTCTGGATAAAGGTGTCTGCCAAATACCATAAATGTTAAAAAATCTACTACAAATGCTTTACTCTTACAAAATGATCGCAAAATTTGTTTAAATATATAAAGCAAAATAAATAAATAAGACTATTCTTCTTATACCGCAGTGATTTTGCTAATTGCAATTTATTATTGATCGATGAACAGCACACTTTTTAAATGTAAATTTTTAAGTTTATAGTAAATACAAAAGAGTGCTGGTTTTGTACCTCCAGAGTTGTGCCACACATGTTGACATTACTGTCAAAGCTGAACACCAGCCTGTTATTTTGGAGCTCCCCTTTGCAGTATGGGTCGTTAAGGTGGAGAACATCTGCAGAATATCCGGCTTCAAAGAGCTGACAGCGAGACAGAGACAGTGATCCAGTACTTCCTGAACATGTCTCAATGGCGTCTGAGGGAAAATGGAGCCAACAGTCAGAAAACTGTTTCATTAGTTCTTGGAGAAATGCATGAAAGGAAAAGGATCATGTAAAAATAATAATAAATCTAACACTGGTTAATCTCCCTGTGTCATATCACATCAAACCAGTGACTACATTTCCCATCCTGCACTGCAGCCTACAAACATGGCCATCACGGACTGCAATTCCCAGAACACACCTTCATTCTAATCACGAACTCCTGCATCTAATTTACACTCACTATCACACCACACATATAAGAGACTGTTTAAACACTATGCTCAGTTGCTTAGTCTCTGTCATTATTCCAAGTCTTATATCGTGTTTGCTTTTCTGGTTCTTGACTTTGTTTGCCCTGTTGACCTCGATTCTCTGCCTTGCCTAGTTTAGCCTGTTTGCCTGATCGTTTGACCCTTTCCTGTCTATGTACATTAATTTCTGTCCTTTGGACTTGTTATTTTATTAAACTGCCATACCTGCAATTGGTTCCATCTCAGCCTACAAAACGTGACAGCCTAATTGGTTCTTAAACTCAAGATTTGTTTTATTTATTATTAATTTATTATTGTTTTATTATTACAGGCATGGCCATAATGTGTTAATATGGACACAATGTGGACAGGTTAATCTTGGATAAAGCTTGTGTCACCGTCTAAGGTGGTTTTGTCTTTTTTCCAGTCATTTTTACCTAGTTTCGTGTTGAACTGTACTTTGTACAGGTATGTTGCCAAAAACTGCATAGTACATTTAGGCTTGTACATAGGATGCTACATTAGCATGCTCCACTGATTTTGGGGACAAACAATAGTAAAATAAGAAAAGTACCATAAATATTCGGGCTGCGCGTTGTAATGTGCCAACAGGCACAGCCATAAACTCCATTTATCTTCCTACAGACTTCATCCGAAGCGCAGTTGAGGTTCTGACAGTGTGCTACAAAGAGAGACAAGCATAAAGACATAATCACACCACAGTTTTAATACCAAACTGGGGAGCGTCTGATATTCATAATATAAACTAGCCAACTAAGCTTTCTTACGCAATTCTATAGAATAAGTACAAAAAAAATAATGAATGTATTTTTTCCTATAACAGCATATCCCAGAGTGTTTTGGATGGGACTTTTAGGCTGTGGTTGGTGGATTGCAGTGTAAGTCAGCTAATTGCTGTTGTAATAGCAGGAAAAAATAAAAATAGCAATCCAAGAAATAAATTTAAGTATTATAAACATTTGTGTTTTATTGTTGCAGTTGACTTTGTAGTTGTGTTAGAGAGAGACAGAGGAAATGAGGCAGAGAATGACATTGATGATAATGATATTTACTGATGTTAATATGAAAACAGATTAATTTCCATTAATAATGAAAGCCATGATTGAATAAAGTTTTTAGCTAGTTAGGGATGTATTGTCAGGTGTTATTCATAAGAAATAAAACACGTGAGGGCATGCTGTAGAAGGTAAATGATCAACACCAGGGTGATGTGATGAAGTGAAGTTACCAGTACCACCCAAAAGTTAATTATTTTCCCATAACAGGACATCCTGAAATATTTTATTCCTGTTAAACTTTAACAAGATGTGAATTATTACAATTTTTAATTTTTAAAGAACAACATATCATACTTTTATATCAGTTTGAAGTTACATTGGATGTTGTGGAACAAACGGAAAAGAAGATTGATCTTTACCAAATAGAATCCAGATTCCAACAACACTGGGATAAACATGTATACATGACATTTTGTT
>JANDJT010055890.1:0-13593 GCA_024331685.1 Stegophilus panzeri
TCTACAAGCTCTCTCTGTTGCCCCTTCCTGCCTTGACTTTGCCCCTGGATTAGCCAAGGCCTTCCTGTATCCTGTGCCAGATTATATTCCTAAGGTGCCTACATCGGCTGTCCACCCTGTGGTGTTGCAGGCTTTCTGCCTTCCTCCATTCCCCACACTGGAACAAGAGAGAATGCACCTGCTGTGTCCAGTAAGGGCTCTCTGGGCTCTCTGTGTCCAGTAAGGGCAGTAAGGGCTCTCTGGCTCCACCGCTCCGGCCAGCGGCGTAAGTCGAAGCAGCCGCTGGTCTGCTTTGGCGGCGACAGTAGAGGCGATGCTGTGTCAAAGCAGTGCATCTTTAATTGGATAGTGTAAGCAATCTCTATTGCTTATGAGGTGTATGGTCTCGCTACGCCTCTGGGCATAAGGGCTCATTCCGCTAAGGCGGTCACCTCCACGAAGACTTTGTCCAAATGGGTATCCTTACAGGATGTATGTGCTGCTGCAGGGTTGTCTACGCCACACACATTCATTCGTTATTCCACCCTCGGCTCGTGTGTCTTGCAGTGACCCTTGGGGTTGGGTCTTTTTGAACAGGCCATACCCTAGGTATGACGGAGTGGGTATTCTCGTTCTCATTGTGTTATGCTATATCTGTATCATGTATCTGTCATAGTGTTATGGTTGAAAAGTGCTTGCTTATTTTATCCACAGAAAACATTGCCATTATTGTTTCATGTTTCTCTCATAATGTGTTAAGATTATTAAGAGGGGCTTGCTTTACTTTAGGAATAGACAATATTATTATTATTATTATTATTATTATTATTATTATTATTATTATTAATAATAATAATAATAATAATAATAATAATAATAATAATGCAAAGAACAGTTTATTTCAGTAAAACGTCCTACTTACAGGAGTGAGTGGCAGAATGTCAGGAAGGCTCAAAAATGAGTGGAAGGAAGATCCGTAGTTCAGGGACAGACTTGGAGAAGTGTCAAATAATGTGCATAGGGTGCAAGCTGCGTAGAAAGTCCTTTGACATTTTGGCACCATGGGGATAACAGCTTGGGTTATCTCAAGTCACACACAAGGACTAGGCCATGTTACAATTGCAGGACAAGTTTTTAAAAAGAGCTATAAATAGCTCATATCATGAGGCAGACTTCCACAAGACACATAGGACAAGACAGCAGTGGTTAAACAAACAGCCACAGGCAAGTGGTAGACATGGAAGCAATTCGGTGAAAACAAAGGGGGTACCAGTTCAGGAGCACAAGCATTATCAAAAAAAGCATTATTGAAAAAAATGTTTAAACCAAGCTATGCTAGAACCAGAGATTTGCTGGGTCATCAATATGATCACACAATTATTTCAAATCCAGCTCTGACGTCTTGGCCTTTCTCCATCAGATGTTATCAGTGAGATGCCAACAAAGTGCCAGCTGTTTTCATGTGGTGCAACAAAATCTGAGCCCATGAAACCCTGTGCCCAGGAGATCACTGAGCAAAAGGTATGCTACACTGTATGCTTATTTAAACATGGTCTTACAAAAAAGAGCTTTCAAATATTTGTAACAGTCTGGGAAAACTAGTTTGATATTACTTTGGTGGGTTATGCCTGAAATAGTTTTTTTCTGCTTATAGAAGATTGACACCTCAACTTACAGTGGATAGAAAATGAATGCACACTCTTTAACTATTTTCACATTTAGTTACCCAATAAGTTATTAAAATAGAAAAAATATTCTGGCTAAAATACACACAAAAGCTCAAAGCATCGCTAGCAATAAAACATTTTGTACATTATTACTACAACAGCTTGGTTTGAGTTGACACCCCCTTTACTATAACATCGCTTAAACAACCTCAAAAGAACCACTTGTCTTCAAGGTCATAGTCAATTAATTTTTCAACACCAGTTTGGACTCACAGCAATTGACTTGATAGTTTGAATAAAAAGTAGCTGTTTACTATGGCCCATCAGTGTTCAAGTGCAGATCCACACAAAAGCATCAGCATGGGCTCCAAAGACCTCCCAAAAAACTCTGTGACAAAATTGTGGAAAGGTACATATCAGGTGAGGGATATAAGAAGATTTCAAAGGCTTTGAAGATATCCTGGAGCATTGTTAAGTCCATCATTAAAAATTAGAAAGTGCATGGCACCACCCACAGTTTGCCAAAATTTGCAGTCCCATTACAACGAGATGACTGGGACAGAAGACACTTGGTCAGAACCAATGAACAACTTTGAAAGACCTCAACTTTCCTCCAACAGAGGAAAACATATTCTTGCATCACACAAGAATATGAAATATATTGCACATATCTGGGAGTAACCAGATTTTAAAATGTTAGAGTTTTACTTGACTGAGATATGTGATAGATTTCACCAAGTGAATGGTTTTCTCAGGCCATCTAGATCTGTAATATTGATCTGTTGAAAACATAAAATTTAAGCTAAATATGTCAATGTTTTTGGTCCTTTTTCCCAACATGCACATGAAGCAATAATCTTTTAGGTTTTCCCTGAATGTGGTCATTATATGGAGCTCTTTTGAAAGGGAAAACAAAAGAGACATTAGTGCTCTCTCAGTTTATAGAATGTCTATACATGCCATTTGTTCTATCAAACATAATTATAAACTTTTGTTGTTCGTATATGAATAAAATAAATTGTAGCTAGTTGTTTCTTTAAACAACCGTAATGTCATTCTTCATGACATAATACATCAATGAAACAATACTTAGAAAACTTTAAATAATAATAATAATAATAATAATAATAATAATAATAATACTTTGAATAGTGATATGCCTCCTTTTGACAGTAATAATCTGTTTTTTCCCTTTTCAACTCTAGAAACTGTGCTGTGAAGCAGAACCTGATAAGCCAGTGGAGGATGAGCTCCAAGATGACATGCCAGGAAATAAGTGCATGTTTGGGACACATAGGGAGGGCAAGGGTGATTACCGTATGAGCTGTGTAGCAAGCATAAAAGAAGGTTGGCAGGCTGTGTCTGCCCAGGCTGACTTGCGTCTGCAGGAAGTGGACCTACTATGTAGGCAGATGCAGGCCTATATACCGAGCTATAACTGGCTCATTCAGTGGATTGCTGATGCCAAGCAAAGGCAACAAAAGATCCAGGCCAAGCCCGACAGTGACAAAGCATTTAAAGAACAGCTGGCCCAGCGGAAGGTATGAGCATGGGTCCTCATAAAGAGTATAATAATGGTTGTTTGTCATGGTTGATTATTAAATTTATTCCACAGCACTGCTGAATGCTTAACTCTGATTGGCCAGATGATGTTGTTCAACTTCCTGTAACAGCACCTCTGACAGTATTTTTGGCTGCAAGGTTTATGTACTTGTTTCTTAAAAAAGACAGGCTTTTAAGGGAATGAGTGTTTATAGCTCCTATAATGGCATAACAGGAGTCAACTTGTTTCTTGGACATACCACAACATTAAATGTAACTAGAAACAAATATAAAGTACATGCTGTTCTTTAGTTAAAAAAAAAAAAAAAAGCAACTGTCAGCAAATTGTTGTGATATAAGAGGAATAAAACACTTTGGGACATGCTGTTATGCTGATGAATGATTTCTGACATTCTACTAATACTTGATGTAGTACATTAAGTTTTGTTTTATTAATTGTTGGACTTTGTATTCTGAACTATGATTATGAACAGGAACTCCTTAAGGAGATTAAAAACAACAAAGACAAATTGAAGGAATGTGAGGACTACGCTATTACCTACATGAATGCAGTAAAGGTAAGCATGAAAAGTTAAAGCCATTTATTTACACAGATATCAGGATTTTAGCAGCATATTTAAAACCTGTTCATTTCCAGGATCATGAACGTCATCTGGTAATATATGAAGCATTAATAGGGCCTTCTAGCTCCATCAAGCTGGAGTTTGGTTCAGACAGAATTAACCAAGAGGTATTTTCTACACTGATTTTGCACTGACATCCTTCTATGTAATCTGTCCAACTCTTTCTAAGTGATTTATTTTTTTTGTAATTTATATAATTATTTATACTTATGTTCTGTCTTTAGCATGTGCTTGCGCTGTCTTTTAAAGTTAAAAATTCATATAAAATATGCTGTGAATTATCTTCCAGATAAGCACCCTCAAAACACGCTACAATGAGCTGTGGGAAAGTCATTGTGAATTTATCATGGATATCCCACAACACTTAGAGAACAAAGAGGTAAGAGTCAGACAGCCTCAAAAGGTAAATAATCGAAGGCACATTCGGTGCCTGGCATACAGTAGTGCTTGAAAGTTTGTGAACCCTTTAAAACTTTCTACATTTCTGCATAAATAACTTCATCAATGGGATGAATGAGCACCCTGTTTTATTTAAAGAACAGGGATCTATCAAAGTCTGATCATCACAAAATATGTCTGTGGAAGTGTATCATGGTATGAAAAAAAGAGATTTCTGAGGACCTTGGAAAAAGAGGTATTGATCCTCATCAGGCTGGAAGAGGTTACAAAACCATCTCTAAAGAGTTTGGACTCCACCAATCCACAGTCAGACAGATTGTGTATAAATGGAGGAAATTCAAGACCGTTGTTATTCTCCCCAGGAGTGGTCCACTAACAAAGATCACTCCAAGAGCAAGACGTGTAATGGTCTATGAGGCCAAAAAGGAATCCCGAGTAACTTCTAAGAAACTAAAGGCCTCTCTCACATTGGCTAATGTTAATGTTCATGAGTCCACCATCAGGAGAACACTGAGAAACAATGGTGTGTATGGCAGGGTTGCAAGGAGAAAGCCACTGTTCTCCAAAAAGAACACTGATGCCTGTCTGCAGTTTTCTAAAGGTCATGTAGACAAGCCAGAAGGCTGTTGGAAACATGTTGTGTGGATGGATGAGACCAAAATAGAACTTTTTCGTTTAAATGAGAAGTGTTGTGTTTGGAGAAAGGAAAACACTGCAATCCACCATAAGAACCCTATCCTGTCTGTGAAACATGGTGGTGGTAGTATCATGGTGTGGACCTGTTATGCTGCATCTGGCCTGGACAACTTGTCATCATTGGTGGAACAATGAATTCTGAATTATACCAGCGAATACTAAAGGAAAATGTCAGGACATCTGTCTGTGAACTGAATCTCAAGAGAAAGTGGGTCATGCAGCAAGATTACAACCCTAAGCACACAAGTCATTCTACCAAAGAATGGTTAAAGAAAAATAAAGTTAATGTTTTAGAATGGCCAAGTCAAAGTCCTGACCTTAATCCTATAGAAATGTTGTGGAAGAACCTGAAGCAAGCAGTTCCCACCAACCCACCGACATCCCAGATTCTAAGCTTTTCTGTACTGGGGAATGGGCTAAAATTCCTCCAATCCGATGTGCAGGGCTGATCAACAATTACTGGAAATTTTTAATTGCAGTTATTGCTGCAAAAGGGGGTCACACCAGAAACTGAAAACAAAGGCTCACATACTTTTGCCACTCACAGATATGTAATATTGGATCATTTTCTTTATCTACTTTCAGGACTTGTTGGCTGTTGATGTTTTAGTTCATATTTATACAGAAATATAGAAATTTCTAAAGGGTACACAAATTTTCAAGCACCACTGTATGTACTCACTTCCTTGAACTCCTAGATCCATGACATATAATCCTGATTGTGTTTATTTTAGTTCAAAGTTTTAACACTAAAAACGATCAAGCTGGGTGAATAATTATGAAAGGCACTTTACATTTGGACTTCACTGTTCTCAATGACATAAAAAGTTGATAAAAAAAAAAAAACCTCAAATGTTTTTCAAGACGCAATTTCAATTATAATTAATTTTAGGTACTTTTCAAAAATGGACATCAGGATTAAATTAGATTTGGTTTTCATGTAATTCACATTCATTTTATCTCTGTAGTTTGAGAGATATAAAGTAATTCCATATGGCCACAGTGGAGATGGTGCTCATTTAGGATATTAATAATGATAAATGATAGTGGTGCAATCCAATAAATTTCCCCAACACTTTCTGCTTCTTATAATCTGTCTAGTGGTGAATTTTCTGTAGAAGAAAGAAAGCAGAACTATTTGTTGAAGGCTGTGAGAAATTGTATTTATTGTTTAACCTTTTGATGTTTTTGTTCAAAAAATTTACAAACATACTCTGCTCTCATGGATATCAAAAAATTGCAAACACAACATGGGTTTATACAAAACAAATTGTTAAATATAGGTGTGCAACAATAATTTATTTTCTCAACATATTGTTCTCCTTTTCATTTCTAAGTTGAATTTCTGTTTGCTTGCTTCTCTATATGGCTTGCAAGTGCTTTATCATGATGTTTTATTATGATGTTCAGGTTTAAGTTCTTTTGCCATATATTGTATATGCAAAGAATTAAAATACAGAATATTATAATCCAGTTAGTCAGAATCATTTACCACCATGCCATTGATCGGATGCATTTTAAATGCTTCGCTTGTTCTGCAGTAGTCCTGTTTCTGTGCTTTATTTGCTGTTCTTAGGATTAGGGATTTTTTTTCTATGCATATTAATGCCTTAAAAGTTTACTTTAAAATGTACACAGCTTGATGTTAATAGTATATTTCTGTTCACATTTCTTACGTCGTCATCAATTTTCATTTAGACTGCCAGCACATGGCGTCCACTTCAGGTTTTATTAAAAATCGCACATTCTCAACTTCCTTACTGCAATATAACATTCATTCACCTGTTACCTTTTTTTGAGAGGAATTAAGTGTAAACACACAACTTTATTGTCCCAAAAGCATCCCAAAACAGATTTTACATTGTCCTGTACTCTACTTTTACTGTCCCCCGGATGACAGGATGGTGTTAGTCTGAAGCCTTAAATGTTACATTTTGTGATTTTGTTTTGATTCAGTATTCCAATTATCTATATTTGTAATCAGATACAATAGATATATAATATGTAACCTTATATACATAATCTTGTCTTATATTTCCATTAATCTTACTTCCCTGAATAACAGAAAGCAAACAGAACATTTAATGAAGAAAAGAGGATTAAGATGGCCGAGATGCAGCCTGAGTCCCATGCAAGGGCCAATGCCAAAGAAGTCTTTGTATATGAAGGTGAAAAACAGAAGCAACACATCCAGAAGCAACACATCCAACTCTCAGATCAGGGAAACCTCTCAGATCAGGAAATTAAGGATAAAAGCCAACAAGAACAAGAGGCTTTGAAAAGCAGAAACAAGATTGAGGAGGGGAACTGTAACAGACTAAGAAAGGTTGCCCAAGAAGAAACAGAAAAGTTTAGGAAGCCAGTGAAAGAAGAGACAAAGAATAAATGGAAGGCAAAGGAAGAGCTAAAACAAAATTCAGAGACAGAGCAACAAACTGTAAAGCAGAGACAAAAGGGGACTAAGGACCTTGAAACATTCAAGCAGCAAGCAGAAGAGGCCCAGGCAAAGAAATTGGCAGCAAGGGCCAAAGAATGCACTGAAAAAGAGGCTACTCTATTTCAGCAAAATACAGATGAGGCAGAGAACCAAAAGCAAGCAGATGAAGCAGAGGAAGATAAACATGCTAAGTCTCAAGAACAACTGAGATACAAACCTGAAACAGCAGAAAATGCAAGTGGTGGCTTACTGGGTCATGAGTTCTACCTACCAAATGATGTTGCAATGCAAGGTAGCAACAACGAAATAATTGAGAGGTTTAGTGGAGATGTCAAAGAGTTTACTGATCCAACAACAGATGAAAAATCATATTATGGTCAACTTCCCAAGAGATGCAAAGTTGACAATGAAGGAGTGAATTTTCTGTCTCTTGCAGAAAAAGAACTTCTAGTGGAGGGTCTTCGAAAGAAAATCAACTTGAAAGAATTACTGTATTCTCAAATTATTGATCAGAAGACTTACACAGAGGTCACAGAAGGCCTCATTTCAGTGGAAGATCTCAGCAAAGACTTGAAGAAATATCTGGAGGGTACAAGTTGTATTGCAGGTGTTATTATAGAGGTTACTAAAGAGCGACTGTCAATCTACCAAGCCATGATGAAAAACTTGATTACAAAAGACATTGCCATTGAACTGCTGAAGGCTCAAGCAGCCACCGGATATGTGATTGATCCAATCAAAAATCTTAAACTGACAGTTGAAGACGCTGTAAAAATGGAAGTTGTTGGCTTAGAGTTTAAAGACCAGCTTCTCTATGCTGAACAAGCTGTGACTGGATACGCTGATCAATATTCTCTATTTCAGGCCATGAAGAAGGGTCTGATCAGTAAAAAGCATGGTATTCCTCTTTTGGAGGCTCAAATTGCCACAGGTGGAATCATTGATCCTAAAGCGAGTCACCGTCTTCCAGTGGAAGTGGCCTGTAAGCGTGGCCTTTTTGATGAAGAGATGAGCAGTATTCTTACTGACCTTTCGGATGATACTAAATGTTTCTTTGATCCAAACACAGAGGAGAATCTGTCTTACCTTCAGTTGTTGGAGCGATGCATGACTGACCCTGAAACTGGACTTTTTCTCTTACTGCTGAAGGAGAAGAAGCAGGAAAGAAAGACATCTTCTAAGTCATCAGTACGTAAATACAGAGGTGTGATTGTAGACCATGAAACAGGAAAAGAAATGTCTGTTTACACGCCACAAAATTTCACTGATCATCAGAAATGTATGGTGCTTGTGGAGCAAAAATGTGAAATGGGAGAAATTATGTCTACATCTAAGTATATGATAACTGACCGAAGATCTGGCCATCATTATGACATCGGTTATGCCATCACCAGAAAATCCATAAACCAGTCTGCTTTGGACCAGTATTGTGCAGGTACCCAATTAATCACCAAATCTGCAGATGTACTGTCTGATAATATGAGTGGTTTTAAATCACATTCTTCTTCTTTTGCATCCACCTCATCATATCCCATGAATCCAGTTCCATCTATCAGGACCCCAGCAGCCTGGACTGAGGAAATGGGCCCAGTTGCCGGGATCCTAGACACACGTACTCTAGAGAAGTTATCAGTCACAGAGGCCATACATCGAAATCTAGTTGACAGGATTACTGGTCAAAGGCTGCTTGAGGCACAGGCCTGCACAGGTGGAATCATTGACCCAAATACTGCAGTGAAGTACACAGTTTTAGAGGCAATTAACAAAGGGCTAATAGACAAGATAATGTTATATGACATCAACGTAGCTCAGAAGGCCTTCCAAGGAGTTGAAGATCCAAGATCCAAAACTAAAATATCTGCTGCTCAGGCTTTAAAAAAGGGTTGGTTGTGTTCTGAAGCTGGCCAGCGTTTTCTTGAAATCCAGTATCTGACAGGTGGACTAATTGAACCTGGTGTTCCAGGCAGATTATCACTGGATGACGCTGTAAAAAAGGGTATCCTTGATGCACACACTGCTCAGAAACTGCAAGATGTCAGTGGATATGCCAAATACCTCATCTGTCCTAAATCAAAGCTGAAGATATCTTATAAAGATGCCATGGAAAGAAGCAAGATTGAGGAGGGATCTGGTTTACGTTTACTGGAGGCATCATCACAGTATTCAATGTCTGTATAGCCCTTACAATATCAATGGATCTGGATCAGCCTTAGGCTCCAGGTCTGGCTGCAGAACTGGTTCAAGGTCAGGCTCTAGACAAGGGAGATTCAATGCTACATGATTTAGTTTTTCCATGAATTTCTCCAAACCCAGTGCTCTTTGATTGCTTAATTAATAAAATAAAATAAACATTGTTGTGGTTATAATGGGTTATGGAAGTACTGCTATATCCTGCTTGCATATATATTTCTCTTTATATTAGATTGATTTTGTTGTTTTGTTTAGTTGTAATATGTAATATTTTGATTATCAATTAATTGAAATTTTGTTTTCTTTTTTGGAAGAACTAAAACTGAACATCTTAGAAGAACCTAAATCCAATGAAATCAAATTTTCAATATTACAGTCAATAGTCTCTCTGCTCTAGCACCAGTAAATGTTTTAATAAACAATAAAAAGTTGGGTATTTTAGATTTATTGTATTTGGTATCTCTCTTGCTATGTCTCCCTTGGATGCCCACACATCTCCGGAGATGTTTTTTGTGGAAGAGCTGGTGAAAGTCTAATACTAAAATCCAATGGCAAAATCCACAGGCTAGCTATAGTACACGGTAGATTTTTTTGAATGCACCATATTGTGAGGTAGAATGTTTTTTCTGTCTTGTTTTTGTATTATCATATCACAACAGTTCATTCAACAAATAAGTCATTTAACAGTCATACTTTAGATGAACTTTAGCTGGTAAAGCTATGTCCACGGTCCACCTCACAACTATGCAAGAAGGAAGAAAATACGCCTACTTATAAATTGGGTAGGTTTTGACATTAGTCATTTAATTTTAACTTCATTCTCATGAACAATATCTATGTTTAAAAATGCAATGTTTATTACAAACAAATTTAAATTTTGTGAATACAATGTAGGCCAGCTGTGTAGCAGTTAGGCTGCTACTATTAATTAGTTTAGTGTAGCATTACAATTTCCCTTCACTGAAACCAAGGGGCCCAAACATGTTCCAGCATGACAATGCCCCTGTACACACTGTGAGGTCTGTGAAGACATGATTGGAAGAACCTCAACCCCACTGAACACTTTTGTAATTAGAATGCTGAACTGCACCCCAGCAGGCCTTCTCGTCCCTCATCAGTGCCTGACCTCAGTAATGCTCTGTCTTTCAAAATGGATTTATTGTATAACACCACAATTAAATAAAGTGTAAATATCTTTACTGTATTATTATTTGTTATTATTGAACATGTTTGAGTAATGACTTTAAATGTTCACTGTGTAACAGCAGATTTCATATGTATATAAAATGCAAGGAGAGAAAAAAACTAGGATCAGAAGTACTACAGTACTGTCGTCAACACTCAGTTAAGATTTATCACCCTTCTGCACCCTCAAATCATTGTAGAGAGATACCACGTTTTGTTTTTTGGGGTTTTTTTAAGGATTAAAAAACAAATCAGAACCTTAAATACACATCTCACAAATACAGATTTCACCCTCCTATTATGTTGGAAAAGAAAGTTACATCCTTATGTTATGGGTCAAAATGACTTCCACAGTTTAAATAAACACAAAACAGAGCAAAGAACAGCTTAAAACAGTAAACCTTTATTATGGCTTGTCCAAGACATGTAACATTCTAGCTAATAGCTGGTTAATATGTTAATATGTAACATTCTAGCTAATAGCTGGTTAGGAATCCAGCTACTGGACTAGAATATAAAATATTTTAGATGCACCTACATCATTACAATTCATACAATCTATTGTGACTCCATTTAAACTGTACTTCATGTCACTCACTTGATGTGTGCGTAAAAGATGACTGACTGTGATTGGTTCAACATTGACTGTGACCACTCTGAAAGTGTCTAATTTTCCCTTCACCTCTAATTTACATTAAATCTGTTTACATATACTTATATAGGAGAGAAAGAAAAATAAAAAGTAATACTGACATCTTGTGAACAGTCAGTAAAATTGATGTTTATAGATTTAGTGTCCTGAAATTACTGAAATTACTGCTTTTTTTCTTCACCCTTCTGCAACCTCAGACCATTGTTACCATTTACTGTAAGAATATTAATCCGGTGTAACAACACATTATTAAAAAAAAAAAAATCCAGACAGTTTTATTCATATGAAATTTAACAATTCTGGCAGAAGGATTTTCTGCATAAACTTGTTTATCAAATCCTTAACACATGAAGAAGGAACACAAACCTCTAAGTAGTCTTCCTGTACTTAGCTGGAGTATACATCACAGTATCTTATTAATTTCTCTTGGATGCTAAATATAGGCTATAGAAATACTTTTCTTTAAAGAAATAGTAACAGATTTGTGAAGTGTAAAGCAATATTAATAGTTTCATTTCATCTGCATTGATTTGGTATGTACAGTTCATATTTACTGTATATAAAATAAGTCAGTCAGTTACTTCAATTCTAAATAAACTTTATTCTACTCTTATTTAACAAAGACTAAAGAAATTCCTGAGGAAGTGACAGCAACCTGAGCTCTTGTGTCAAAGTCCAGGAAACAGGTAGAATTTCTTTACAAGCGTGGTTCTGTCCATACATGGCATTTGATAAGGAATTTCACCTTCCTTTGCTTTTTTTTCAAACATGTGAAGAATCTATATTGGGAAACAGATCATTGGAAATGTGTTACTATGTGCTTTATGGAATAGTCATCATTTGTTGCTTAGGTTATTACAAACATACCTTTGTAAACAATTCCACTATGTTGTTCTCATGAGAGTGTTCATTGAAGATTTCCACAAGGTTCTTGATGAATATTGTGCCAGAGTCAGGATCCCTGAAGGATTTAGTGTCTGTAATGAAGACCTATGTTAATATTTTCATGTAAACGCTACACATATTGTATGTTTGAGCTCTCTAATTTTGAAGGAAGCCCCTCTCTAAAAAAAGATAGAATGGCAGTGACAGTGTGGAAAACCTGGTGTGCAGGATCTTAAGCAGGCAAAATCTTTTTCACTGTGTTGTTTTGTTCCATTATTGGGGCTTACACCATCACATACCCACACATGGCCTTCTTTACCTGGAAATTGTTTATCACTGTCAGTTCTATCCAATGCCACATCCAATAATGCAACATCAATTTAAATATTAAAGCACAAAGTATTTTAAATGATGTAACTCTGTATTGTGAATGGTGTTGTGATTCTTTAAGTTCCTGTACCTCCTCTGCATGCCTGAATCAGAATGATTTTTGGCTTGTCAGTTAGTCCGGGGCAGTTCTCAGCGCTGAGGTAGTGGAAGATTTTGTCCACAGGGAAAATGTCATCATTTTTACCAAGATGAATGCCATTAATCCCATCACGTTCACCGTGGGACATCATGATAAAAAATGTGCTGTCTGAATCTTTGTGTTCATTGTGTTGTGAGAAGTCTCTCAAGGCAGCCTCCATCCCCTGTGAAGTTCCATAAAACAGACATTTAACTGCTCAGAGTTATAATACACATACCACAGCGCTGCTGAATTCTCTATTCTGATTGGTAAGGAATAAACACTCAAATGGTGGTGCTATTATACAAAAATAATACACACCAGGGTGGTAATGGCAGTAAATGGGGTGCTTTGTTACAGCCAGAGGTAAAGCTGTAACTTTAAGTTTTCTGACACAGGGAGGTCTTTAGGACAGAGGGTTTCACAGTTTCTCAGTGACAAGATGCATTTTTTGCTTTATTATTGTTGAGAGTATAAAAAAGATGCTGATGAGGAAATAACTGTTTATAGCTGTTATAATATAAGAGTTAACTACTTGTTTTAATGGACATTTTATTAAATGTAACTATAAACTGATACAATATCAGAACATGTGTTGTTCTCTAATTACTAAAAAATTATGTTATCACTGACAAATTGCTGTGGTATAAAAACAATAAAACACGACTGGACGTACTGTTACAGGAGTGCTGTTATAGGAAAATCATACCTTTGTTGATTAGTTTCCTTTAATAGTATGCCAAATTGTGTCTTATTCCTTGCAATAATGAAGTTATTGGGAGGAGAATACATGGTTCATTAATCAAATA
>JANDJT010056086.1:0-13582 GCA_024331685.1 Stegophilus panzeri
GGACTAAAAACATCTTCTCTGCATACTCCATCCCTGTTATCTAGAAGCAATCAGGCTGGAGATGAAAGGAATAGCGATGCTTAAGAGCGGTAGAAGAAATCCCCCTGTTGGTTTATTACACGTCTCTTTCTTTTAATCCCAACCGTCTTATCTACCACAAATTTGATTACGCATTTCCTTCTCAGTTTCTGGTATTGTTGCGATGTGAGTGGTATATTACCATAGAGAACATTAAGAGCTACTTCACACAGTGTCACAGTGAGTTCGACTATGGCAGTTTGTAAAATATTTCGTCTTTGTTTGGGTGTTGCTTTTAATAATATTTTTAAAAGCAGCAGGTTTCTACAAAGTCTGGCCGACATTTTCGCTATCTTCTTTTCTGGAGATATACCACAGGATGTGGTGCAAGTAAATCTGTTTTGATCCGATAATGTTCTGGTGTTTTTGTTTTATAATCAATAATCAGATACCCGAAAGGTTTGCTGGTTGCGTCTTGATAACACTCCATAAAAAATGTTGTGTTGCCGGGATACATTTGTCTTCCTAGCACACTGACCTGATTGGCGTCCCTGGGGTTTTTAAACAACATCAGATAATTTGTGTTTAAGTTGATGGTCCTGCTGGATTTCCCTTGGCAAAATAAATTCTGCACAATGTAAATAGCGCTAAGATTTCTATGATGTACTTACTGGGTGAACCCTTTTTCTACCTCGTAGCTCCCGCTGGCCTCTTTCATCAGATCATCAAGGATCAACAAATTAGTTGTGTTGGCAGGAAACAGAGCATCATCATTCAGAGTCTGTGGTAATCCTTCAACAAATTTTATTTTGTACATTTTCAACAATTCATCATACAGTGGTTGCCAACAATCTTAAATATACACAATATTTTAAATTTTATTTAGAAATCAACTGTTCAGCATTTTGCAAAAACATTTTTACAAAATACGACTTTCCCGAGTTTGAAGGGCTGCTTATCACACATGAAAACGGATGTTGTAATCTGAAATCAAAACCATCTGTGTCTCGCACACCCCTTTGTCCAAAAAGATTGTCAGAAGCCATATGGGAGCGTTGTAAAATCAGGGAGCAGCACGCTTTTGTTGTACAACACCTTAAACTTTTTAACGACTGACCTATTGTGTAGTGTGAAATGTTTTTTATTACGTACAATAGTGTCTCTGTATGCCAGTATATGACGAATATTATCCACCCCCATGATGTAGGGGTCAACAAGTCCAATCAGTGTGTCTAATCTAATGGCTTTTGAATTTACCGCATTGAGTGTGATACCTTTGGCTTTCATACAAACCTTGCCCTTAGCAGTGCGGTAACCGTATGTTTTCGACCCCCCTGAACAATATTTGATAATGTGATCACCCTCTCCAACCTCATCAGTTAAATTGCTGAGATAGGGGCCCAACGGAGGTTCCCAGTCACCCTCTCTAGATGTAAAGATCACGCTGTCTGTGTCACTGTACAACAACCTATCACCCAATTTGTCCATCAACTCATACAGCTCTAGACGCGCATGAGCTGTTGTAAAAGCACCAAGAAAGATGTTAATGTCACGAGTCTGACCCCCTTTCCCATCCGCATAACACCACTGAATTAGTGCTATGCTGTCTGACACGAACGAAAAGTGTTTAACGTCGTAACCGTCGTCGAATATATGTTGTGTAAACTGTTCCGGGTCCGAAATTAGTTCTGTACACGGCAAGTTTTCACGCATCAAGAAACGACCCCAAAGTGAGCTCAGCAGAAGTTTGTTAATAGAAGGCCGTGCGGAGTTATGACTTATCAACATCCATCTTAATCCCCTCTTTCTCAAAGTAATCAGAGATGTAGGATTCCTAGTCAGCATCTGTCACAACGTGAGTGCGGAACTCGCTGGCCTCTTGTTTTGTATTGTAAAAAACAAAGTTTCTGACCGTTGTGGAAAAGTTTGTGACCATTTCAACAGTTCGATGCTGACCCAACAGCCTGAAATCGCTCTTTCCTCATCAGTATGTCCACACGGTTCTGTCTGATTCTGTACGACAGAGTGGAAACATAAGCTTACCACCAGTCCTATAGGGAAGGACGGGGTGAAGCAGTTTTCGTGGTGGCAGCACTGTAGCTTTGACAAATCCATAATAATTTTCAAGAGGTTCAAAATCCTTGAAAATTATTTGGGGATGTCCTATGGGGTAACATTTTTTGGCCTGGCAAAAGGGATACAAGCTTGTAAAGTTGACATATAGTATTTTTTCACTAATGTCAGCTTTGTGATACAATTTGTATGCGTTAGTACGACCACCAAATAGAGCGTCGCGCGGTTTCAGTCTTTCAGGATGTGTGTAAGTGGTCATAAAGGCCATCACATCGATATCGGTCTGTTTATCGTTATTCCAATCACACTCCCACATTACCTCAACATCCAGACCACACGCTTTTTCTAATATTTCGACTTCGTCATCAAATTGTCTTTTGAGCAAGGGCAGTTTTGATAACGGATGTAAATGGTTGGGGTTATAATGACAATCATGCCCGTGAAACATACAACCGTTGAATTCAAAAGCGTATTTGACACCATCCTTTTCATAATAACCATCGAGATGGTATTTTCCAATCACCATCTCGCCGTGGTATAATGCGTGCTGAATGTTTATGCCGTATGTTGTTTTAACATATTTAAGCCATTCAATTGAAATGGTTGAGTATGTCTTGTTCTGATTTGTGTATGTGTTGTCATAGGTCACAGCTAGGGTGTCTTTTGGTAGGAAGCGGGTTTTATACACGGCCATGCAACACGCTGCTAAAGTGGTGTATCAGAATGGGTCGAGTTTGGTACACTGTATGAATTCATGACGGTACTTCATACATGCCTCACGGAGCAAAACGACGTCATTCTTGCCATACATGGCGAGTTCTTTTTTAAAATCAAACACGTCGCCCGATACCGTAACATACCACTCATCAAACAGAACCCTCTCTTTGTCAGACACTGTCTCATAGCCGTAGAAATGCTTGTCAGGGTATGGTCCTATGTAGTCTTCATTTTCTATTCTATTCAACAAGTGTGGAAAATGACCTTTCTCAACACAGGTTAGATTTAACGCAGTGGACCTCATGGCCAGACGCATAGGGGTGAATGAGTAACTATCAATGAAACGTTGCTTGAATGTCTTGTCATACATTAAAATGATCTGACAGCCTTGCATAGTAATTTGAAGTGTTAGCCCTGCTTTTGTGAAATATATCAAAAGCATAAAGTTGTCAAACCCAGAAGCATTGTGTGCAACCCATGTGAAATTCTGATAATGAGGCTGTCTAAATTTTTAAAACTTTTAAACCTAATCGCGCATATCAAATTTGCAACGTGTTTACCATCTACATGTTGTGTCTCAAAATCATAGCATATTGTAGGGAATCTAGCCAGCGGAGGACGGAGCACAGACACACAGGAAGCTGTTTTGGGGTCACTCGTGGAGAATTCTTTATTCCAAAAATCGTTTGTGAGAGGGTGTGGGTGCGCGTGTGTGCGTGTGTGTCGAAGTGGGGGTGTGAGGTGAAAGGCTTAGTCGCCGCAGGGTTGCCAAGGGCGTGCTAGGGGTTTCCCTAGTAGCGGGGATCCCGTCTTGCCGTCAGGAACAGCCAAGGATGCAGTCAGAGGGCGGAGTCTCTGCTCGTGTCTGGATTGCCTGGAAAACACACAGCATATGTTAGCACATACACGCCGAGATTCTTCTCTCCCCTTCCGAGCGGAATATCGGCCTTTTATATTCTCCCCTCGCCTGCTGGATGGTGGAATTCTTCCGTGCCGTGCACCATTCACAGGCCGTGTGTGTCGGCGGCCTCGCCCCGCCGCCATGTGCTCTCCGATCGTCCAAAACATTGGTGGTGTTGAAGCGGAGCTGTCTCTTCAGCACCACCGCTGCAGTGGCGGGAGGAGCAATCTTTGTATCTTGTGCGCCGGCTGCTGGCCCGTCACTACAATATGTATTTGTCGCTAGGTGGCTCGAGTTTTATTGGCTGTATAAAACACTGGTGTACACCGTCATTAACCAATTCCACGCCACAATGGATACAACGTTCTGCTGCGCATACGTGTTGTTTTGGGGTGGCTCCGTTGACATGATGTCGCCGATTACATTTCTGACAGTATTTAGTGACATCACACTGAGCGTACCGTTGTCCTATTTACATTTATTTATGCGCTTTATAACAGTAGGCCAATTTGCAGTACCGCAAACAATCGTGACATTGCCTCGTTTTGACAGCATATTTATGACAATCAGGTGCATTACAAACATCGCAAACGTATTTACACCTATTGTCTCTACGGCTAGTAAATCCTTGGTGACAGTAGTCGCACACCATGGAGTACCATGGGGTACGCTTTTAGGTTCTTAATCATGAAATAATGTTCTTTTTGTAGATACAAGAACACGGTCTTGTTATGAGGCACGTCATTGGACGTATACCGTTCCAACATACCAGTACATGTTCTATGGAACACCACTATTAATGTGTAACAACCGTTCAAACCGTGTGATGTCATTAAACCCTATCTTTTGCTGCACTGAATACCCCGCAGTGCTCTGCAGAGACTCGGCTATCGGTTCAGTACACAACGTTTGTGGATGTAGAAAATGGGCCAGACAGATTGCAAAACACATATTGTTAGATATATTGTTGGGGCAAAACAGATTCATTCTGTTTCTGGCAATCACTTCGTTATTGGCTAGATCGCGTATCTTTCAATAAGCACCATTGTGTTTACCACGAGCTATAGACACATTTAGATCCAAACAGTCATCAGCCTGCACATTAGAACTGCTTTGCATAATGTTCTCAATCTGGTTTGTGAACACGCACACATCGTAATTGTTGTCAGGTGACAAGAGCGCGTTAACATCAGAGGGTAGACTAGGACCCCTCAACGTTATGTTGATTAAACCCCCATCACCGGCCAGCAGTCTGGAAAACGATACTATTTCAGCCACGATATCATGCAGAAATATAGTGTACGCAGCCAGGTCTGGAGCGGTTATCACACACATATTTATACGACACCGTATCTCCAAACTATTAAATCTGAGTCTCGGTACCACCGTATAACCACCAATATCACCAACCTCTTTTACATTAGATTCAATAGCGGATTCGGATAACCCAACAATTTGGCTCCGAAGGATTAAACGTATGATATGATTCGCTGTCTGAACCCCACCCCACCTGTTGTGAATTTGAAGCATGGTCTAATGATGAATTTGGAATTTATTCTGCTTGATCGTCTGACATTTATCTCGCCATGTTTAATGATTCCAACAACGTATCAGTGGTAGACTCAGATCTATTCAGATCCTCCATTGTCCGAATTAAATACTTTAATGTTTCTGTGTTACCGTGCTATTCAAAGGAACACAAAACGTCGTCGTCGCATTTTCTAGATTTAATTACTGCTCCCTGATTACAAACTGTTTACCCACAACGTTTTGACATTTTTAACAGATTTTAAAATTTAAACAAAACCAGTAAAAAAAAATATCTAACACAGTAAACAGAGTTGAATCAGCAATTAATACAAGTAGACACACAGCTGTATGAAAACGTATTGTACAACTCACCCAAGTTTGTTTTGTTTTTTTTAACCGATTGTACAATCTGCTTTAACAACTCAGTCATCAGGTATTGGTCATGACCAACGCGGCGAATCTCCCCAGCAAGGAGTCTCTGGGTAGCTATAATATGTTTATGTGTGATTGTGTGTCGTTGTAAAGTATCCGTCACAGATTGATTATAAAAACTCTGCTTCTTTTCAAGGCCGTCCAGACGCTCCCCGAAGACAGCAAAACTCTTTTCAATGCCTGCAATATGCCCCTCGATGGTCTTGAACCCTGATTGTATCAGTTCAAATAAGGCTCTGTTGTCTGTAGAGCCTCAGAGTCGTCGTCTCCCGCAGTCAGACATCTGCTGGCACGCGTTTCTCCATGAGCTGGGGAAAATGCACAAGCATCCCACGATTCTAACAACTCGTGATCCCAGCTCAAACCAGAGTCTATAGCGAGCCGTTCAGCGGCAGTCCGTTCATTCACAACTGACTCTGAAAAAGTAAACATGAATTAGGAAATCAGTATGAATTAGAATGATAAAACACTTCTTCTTTTATTTATTTATTTATTTATTTTTTAAATGTAGACATGCTACATACCTGCCGACCCGGGGAAAGTTCTTGATCGCTTGAGATTAGGCGTTGTATATGTCACTAAGCCTATGTCTCTCAAATAATCGGCAGTCGGAGCATGGACCTGAGTGACCGTAACTGTTTTACGCTTATTCCTTCTAGGCTTTGTTGATATACACCGATCACTAGAACCAGCCACACGATTTTTGAACTCTGGAGCGTCGACCTTGTTTACAAGATTTGACAATCCTTGTACAGTAAACAAACATACAAAAACACAAGAAAAAAGCATAAAACCACATTTAAACATAACTGTCAAATAACTAATTATTACAACACTTACTGAGCACTGGGTTATCCGAACTGACTCACGGAGCCACTCCGCCTGAGTTTGATCCTTTGTGTAAAATAAAAGCATAATCATTCTACACATACACAACACATCATACACAGACACGAATACTTATAAAATAATAACACATGTACGCACTGCTTGCCTTGTTCAGAAATTTAATTTCTTCAACGATGTCCGGAATAGACACAATGTCAGCATCACCTGTAGCTTTAGAGACCTGTTTAACCATTACAACAGTTCTCATGATTCGTTTATAAACAAACAAACAAACAAACAAACAAACAAACAAACATTATTAATAATGTGTAATAATAATAAAACAACACTTACTGTTACGATAGACAGCCATCTCCTCTTTGAAGTGTTCCTCAAAATAAAAACAAAACTTTAGCGATGAGCTCAAATGAGAAACCAACGATTCGTCTAAATTACACAGCACAAACACTTTTACACGGCCGCGATCTTAGAAACTTCTGCGTGACTGACTCTGTTTTTAAACATAGAGCTTACGTATTGGTGGGGGCTCATAAAGCCATTAACACCCCCCAGACACTAACTCATTATCATAAACAAACTGATAGGATTACACCACACCCCTGGTCCTAAAATAAGCGTGCCCCACAAACTGTCGGTCAGAAACTGTCTGCCGTTGAAACACGTGTATGTGTGGTTGTGTGTGTGTATGGGCTGGGTTTAGAGAGAGAGAGAGAGGTGAATCGGTTATTAACATCATTACTTCTTTACCCCGTGATTGGAAGACATCTCGCGAAAACTTATCTTCTAGTTTAAACAATACGGGCAATTCTTTTAGCCAACACTTTAACATTTTTACCTCATAAGGGTCTTGTTTAGAAGTCATGTAATATGCACGATTCTTTTAAACAGTTCTTTTAAACGTTTTTATCTCCTAAGGATTATGTTTTTGGAAGTCATGTAATATGCACGATTCTTTTAAACAGTTCTTTTAAATGTTTTTTTTTTTTTTTTTATCTCCTAAGGGCTATGTTTTTGGAAGACATGTAATACGGATTCTTTTTAAACAGCTCTTTTAATCATTTTTACCTCCTAAAGGGTTATGTTTTTGGAAGACACGTAATACGCGAGATTATTTTAAACAGATTCTTCTTTTTTTTTTTTTAAAAAAAAAAAAAAACGTTTTAACCTATTCAAAGTCAAACCAGGCTCCCAAAAAATGTAATAATTTGTTTTCATTTATTTCACAAACAAATTTTCTACTCATATATGTATACATTCAAACGTCATGCTTTTTCTAACAATGTCATTACACAAACGAAATCCCCCTACATAGTAACACAAACGCATGCCCAATATTAACCATTGATACTCTTTTTTCAGACGTATTTCGCCCAAAATCAGTCTCATTAACATAAATACCTTTGTTTGGGGATACTCACCCACACACGCCCCCACCACAGCCCAGACACACAGGGGCCAGATTGACCCACTGATAGAGTCGATAGGGATACCCCCACCCCGGTCATAAATTAGGTTACCTACAGAAATGTCGGCCAGGGAAGCACAAAGGGTCATAAATCAGCACACACTACTTTGATTGACAGTTTGACAGAAAGTGTATGATATAACTACTTTGGTTGTTCCCTTATGTGTCATCATTAGTCTCAGCTGTTTTATGTTCACCCTTAATTACATATGTCATTTAAACCCCTTGTCTCTCATTGTTCAGTGCGAAGTATTGCGTGAGTTTTCCATGCACCAAGCGTTTGTTCATAGTTTTGATCATGTTCTCAATATCGTTGTTTGATTCCTGTTTAGCCTAGTTTATGCCTGTTTGCTGATCGCCTGACCTTTTGCCTATTTTTGACCACGCATTGTCTCACATTTTGGATTTGTCTGCCTCTCTTCAATAAAGCTCTTATCTGTGCTCGTGTCCATCCTAAACCCTCATTACGTGACGGTTAGCAACCGCCTTTTCCAATACACATAAAAGCTTTTTTTTTTTAATCATGAGTAGGGTTTTACTGGCGTATTTTATGTTGTAGAATAAAATCTGAAAAATATTTTGAGCTTGTGACTGCTAATTGCCCCAAAGCCATAAAAAACAACACATAAATAAAAATAGCGGTTGTGTTACCAGTCTCAAACAGAGATGGATAAGATCGTAACTGTAGAATAATGACACACAGCAGTGATTAGAGTCTAGCAGTGTTCTGGAACTTCTTTAATTACTTTTACCATTTTTTCCTTTTTTGCACGTAACAGGTAAGTATAACATTTTAACTCATTACATTAACAGATTTTTCCCTACAGGTTCCACTGGAGATACTGCTATTATTTTAGTTATTTACAGCAATCAATGCAAATTGTTCAGTATCCAAAATATCATACATAAAAGCATAAATTGTTAACGGTACATGACTATGCATATTGTATGTGTTACACTAAGCCATTTCAAATTTAACACTTATCAAATTAACAAGTGTTCTGTGTCTCATTCACACAATGTGTTATATACTGTCAAGTTCAAAGTCTCCAAGATACTTAAGAACTTTTTTCCCCAATATGACAACAATATGAATTCAAGCAAGTCATGGATTAATGCTGCTCTTCAACATGTTCAGCGTCTGCTTTTAACCCCTTTTGAGTATAAAATTCATAATACGGACTGCCATTTTACATTTGAGCTCACATGTGCAAAATTCATCACTAACTCACTACAACACAAAATGGAGTTTAACATGTCAATCCAGCACATGAAATATATATGGTTATTTCACATCTCTTAGTCTTAAATAATATTTTTAAGAATATAATTAATTTTTATTATCGGACATTGTGTTGATTAAAGTTTTAAAACTTAAATTTTTAAACTTAAGAATCACTTTTAAACCCTATATACATAATCATTGAACATTTATGAGTCTCTTGAATGTCAATACTGTTGGATATTGTTCCATAAAAGAGTTTTACATACCTGTAGAATAATGACACACAACAGCGATTAGAGTCTGGCAGCTTTCTGCCACTTTCTTTAATTACTTTAACTCTTTTGACCAGAACTTCACTCCCCGTCATTTCAGCGTCATGCACCACCTACAGGCTGCTTGTAAACATAAAAGGCTTTTTTTTTTTATTAACTGAAAAAAATTGGGGTGTCTCTTTTTACTGTATTAACACATTTTTTTTTTAAGTCTGACTAATTCGCAGTCCTCCACAGTTGGGTAAATTTTTTTCTCTTTCTCAACTAAATCCTGTGTTGGAAATAGTTGAAGATTAGCATGTTAATATATTAATGTCGTGCTGGATGTAGTTTTTTACAATATTCCTTGTGCTCTACTATATAAATATCTTTTAAGAAACAAAGTTAAAGATGTATCCTGTAAGTTTATTAATCAGTTTTATCCAGTCAGGTTACATCTAAAGAAGAAAGATTCGAACATCGATACTATTGGCTTGTTTTATGGTTGTGCTGAAGAATAGAAAATCTCATCTGTTTTGGCAATGCATAAACTTATTTTGGAAGACCTGTGTTGCTTCTGCTATATAATTTCTTTATTGTTGTAAAATAATATCTTTATTGTATAAAGATGTTTTATTTCAATAAAATATATAAATAAAAGATATAAATAATTCTCTCATCATTAACCTATATATTTTACTTGGAAAAAGTTTTTTAAATATAAAAATGTACATTTTTAAAACAAAAGTCCATTTGAGCAGTGAATATCAAATACTTCATTTGTCCAATTTGCTTTCTCTCTTGAACAAAGAAAACAAGTTTTGTTATGTGATCTTTTCCTTCAATTGTTAATGAATATTCCATTGCTTGTAAATGATGGTAATCTACCTGTTTGCTTTGTGAACGATACTGACACTGCTACCAGCCACAAGTTATGGTTCTTAATTGTCAAAACACAACTGGATAAATACATCTGTTCTCTTGCTATAGACATACTGCAGACAGACAGTTAGAGATTGAGATACAGATTGAGACATAAATTTGCCTCTGTCAGGGTATTTAAAGGAATATGACTTTTGTGAATATGAAATTTGCAGGAATTTTACAACACAAAATTATAACCTTTTAAATGCTCCAGGATAATATATTACAAAAATAATGTAAAGTAATCAGCTTTCCTTCTTGATTTAACCCCTTAAACCCAGAGAGAAAGAGAGAGAGAGAGAGAGAGAGAGAGAGAGAGAGAAAGAGAGAGAAAGAGAGAGAGAAAGAGAAAGAGATTAAATAATATAACCATCATAGATATTGTGATGTATTTGGTGTGCCATGTTAATAAGCCTATCCCCATACACTCCTGTTAAACTGTGCCCCCACATGCTATTTGGGAACAAAATCTCTCTCCTCAAGATATTTTTTGCAGTGTTTGAAATAATTCTAATGTTTTCATCTTTGGAACACATTCTCACATGCAAAATTATGGTGTTTGTTTCGAAATGCCACAAAATGTATTTATGTATGGGGGATTTTTTTTGTTCACACTGACAGTGTTTCCTGATACATTAAGCTAATCCATTACATGTACTTGATATATATATATATATATATATATATATATATATACATTAAACTAAACAAATGTGGAATAGCAATGTCTATTTACAATGCCAGTGTGTGTAGTGGCCAGAATCTGGACATGGGCATGTTTGTTTTCTAATTAACATGCAAGTATTAAAAGCTGAATATCATTTGTTGCATAGGTAGTATACCAAATGTGCACTGTATTATTGTCCACTGGGCAACTGAGATTTTTAACACATTTTTAACACTGCAGCTTAGCAGATTTAGTCTCACAAGTGCAATGTGTTTAGCATGGAGGTGTGTAATACATTGTTTTAATTTTCTGCTTTAGTATAAAAAATCTGCAGATGTTTTAAAATCTGGTCCTTTGTAAGTTTTGTACTGCCTGTGTTTTCAAATGTTAATGTCATTAATGAATAGCTGCACATTTATTTACTGATTTCTTTTCATGTAGTCTGAAACTGATTCTCATGTAGCCTGGAAAATCTTTTGCAGCACTTCTTTTACATAGACAACTTTTTTTTTTTTTTTTTTTTTTAAAAAGAGTTCACAATAATTGAAACATCTCATCATATACTCCACATTGTAGCAATGAGAAGTCTAAAGTTTCATCTGAGGGACAGATGGACAACTCTGCAACTCTATCTGGCACCTCCAGACACCTTTGTGCACCTCCACCTGGTACCTTCAGACACCTTTGTGCATCTCTACCTGACACACCCAGAGACCTTTGTGCACCTTCACCTGACACTACAAGACCTTTTTGCACCCAGAACAATCAAAGATAATTCTGCAGATTCCCATGAAGCACTCAGAATGCACTCAACACTGCATACAAAACCAGTTCTAAAGAGTATGAGAAACAGAATTCAATGTCCCCATTGTAACATCTTAATGTATTTCCTGAATTTCAAGAGGCATCTCAAAGGAAACACAGTACAAAGGTTATATATAGTCTGATACAACTGCAGAGATCCATCTTTCCAATCAATGTATTGAGTCTGAAAGATGAATCTTTGCAATTATAAAAGCTCCATGAGCCCCCAAGTGCTGTCCATGTTGCACAGAAATTGTGGGGTTCAGATCTACAGAATGCATGTGAAGTTGATGTGTGCAAAGTTATCAGAAGTGGGCATAAACCATTCCACTGTTGCCATCAGAGATCACTGATTACTGCTGCTCCCATGAGAGCATGGAAGACTTGAAAGATGAGGTCTTAACAAAAATGGTTTCAGCTAAGTGGTTTGGTGAAGCCAAAAAACTTTTGTGTCTTTAGAGGAAAAAAGATGCAAAATGAGGAATGAAAGCAAAGCACTATGTTTCTGTGTTTGAAAAAAAAAAAAAAAAATCCTGTCCTTCTATAGGCGGCTCGGGAGATTGATTGTATTCTATGGCACTAAAAGAAACAGCTGGCATTGTCCATGTGTCAAGGCAAAAATCTCCTGCCCACACAAATATATGAAAAAATTATTACAATTTAAAACCAAAAGTTATCTGTTCAGGTCAGTAGAGTCAACAGAACCATTAGATGTCTGGGTCATGATTAAAGATCAGGAAGAGAAAGAGGGGAATGTCTAAGTGCAGGATTTCAAATATCCACCTGAAGGCAATGGGGGAGCAGATTGTTAGATATATCTTGCACCATAAAAAAGGACCAGTTCAGCTTCCTTCAGATGTAAAGAAACCATTAATTGAAACACCTCCTTGTTCTCTTATTCCCTTTGAAGAGTTCTGCACTGAATGCCAGGAGCAACTTCCACCATGTGACCCATATTTGTAACATCAAAAGCAAAGACAATTACACTTACCAATGTTTTTGAAGGTGGATATATATTTAATATTAGTTACAGGAACAGTACAGATGCTCCTGTTAGGATTAACCCTGTAAACATTTTGTTTAACAGAAGCATTATCACCAACATCAATGTCATGCTTGAGGACTGTAGTACAAGGTGTATCAGAAAAGAGCGATGGGTATTTCTTAATGAGACTTAAGACTTATTAAGCTCTTTCTGAGAAGAGAGCAAATTTGGACAGAATATTTGACAGCGATTTCAGAGTTTGAGTACAGGGAAACCAAGCCCTACCTAAGCTGAGACTATCCACCTCAGGAGAATACTTGGACAGCGGCACTCTCATAGAGGTAGCAACTACTGGAGAGACAACAGGAACTGAAGATCAGGCATCTGTGGTGGACTGAGAGATACAAGACTTGAGCATATTCACATGGCATACACAAGACTTTCTTTTCCATTCAGAGGTTAGAGAGAAGAGTGGTTTGTATGTTTTGTAAAACCTTATTTTGACAGGTCTAGGTCAAAGGTCATCATCAATCATATTTATGTTGACAGGTGTAGGTCAAGGTCATCATCAATCATCATTATCTTGACAGGCATAGTTAACGATAGATAATGTTATGTCTTTTTTCCTATAGATTAATCATTGATCTTGACAGGCGTAGTTAAAGAGATTATATATATATGTGTGTGTGTGTGTGTGTGTGTATATATATATATATATGTGTGTGTGTGTGTGTGTATATA
>JANDJT010056266.1:0-13568 GCA_024331685.1 Stegophilus panzeri
TGGTGTTGCTGCCTTCACTTGAAGATATGATGGTTTGATCTGGTTTAATGCTGTCAACAGCAGCTGTAAAGATATTGCAACAACATAAATATTTCTATTTTCATTGCTTAAGGATTTTTTTTTTAGCAAAAATTAAATCAACAAATCTCCAGCATCCAGCTAAAATTTGTGCATAATATAAATGACTTACCAATGTTTTTAAAAACTATAAAAACGAAGAAGAGTAACATGATTGCTGTGAGTGTCTCTCTTGCAGTAGATGTAAATGGCAGCATCGATGTGAATCTGTCTCAACTGTATCTCTCCACATCTAGCTCCACCCACTTTTTCTAAGGTGTAGTCATGTAAATTCTGGCATCAGTCCCTCACCTTATATCATGTAAATTCTGCCCTCATTTAATTTGAAATTACAATGGTGGAGTAACAAACCATTATTTAATCATTTAATTTAAACAAATATTATATGTAGATAATAGAGTTAATTTTGTATGTTAATTCTGTTAACATCCACATTTTGCTAAATTTTCTGATAATATTGTTGAAAAAGAGGTATAGGCTAATATCAGTTACTGGGTCAGAGCATCTCCAAAATGGCAGGTCATATGGGGTGTTCATGGTATGCAGTGGTTAATACATACCAAAAGTGGTCCAATGAAGGACAACTGATGAACTGCTGACAGTGCCATGAGTGCCCAAAGCTCAGTGATGCAAGTGGGGAGAGAAGGCTAGCCTGTCTGGCCCCATCCCACAGAAGAGATATTGTAGCACAGATTGCTGAAAAGGTTAAAGCTGGCTATGATAGAAAGGTGTCAGAACACATTGCATAACATCTTGCTGCGTATGGGGGTTGCATAGCCCAGAGTGCCCATGCTGACCCCATCCACCGCTGATTCCCAACAATGGGCATGTGAGCATCAAAAGTGGACCATGGAGCAATGGAACATGGTCTGGTTTAATCACATTTTCTTTTACATCATGTCGACGGCTGTGTGTTTCTGTGTGTGTGTGTGTGTGTGTGTGTGTGTGTGTGTGTGTGTGTGTGACTTATCCGGGGAAGATAGCACCAGGATGCACTATGGGAAGAAGGTAAGCCTTTGATGCTCTGGGCAATGTTCTAGTGGGAAACACTGGGTCCAGGTATTCATGTGGATGTTAATTTGATACTTACCACCTACCTAAATGGCATTGGCCACAGTTCAGGATTGGTCTGAGGAACATGACAAAGAGTTCAAGGTGTTGATTTGGCCTCTATATTCCCCAGATCTCAGGTTGACTGAGCATCTGTGGTATGTGCTAGACAAACAAGTCTGATCCATGGTGGCCCACCCCCATTTTAGAGAGGTGGTTTTAATGTTAAGGCTGATCAGTTTAAATAATATTCCATTTTAGTTGTACACATTTTCCACACATTTTAATTTAATTTAATTATTTAGTAATAAACAGCTCACTAATTAAGACTGTTTAAAAAGCTGCCAAGAATTTTCAGCACCATTCCTGTCTTGCAGTAATTTTCCTGCTTCCATCCCATCCCTCTCATTTACTCAAGTTCTTCTTGTGTGTCAGGAGGTGTGTATATTTACACAAACATCTGATCATGCGTATGCAAGAACCTCTAGTAGTAGAAACGTGTAATTGCGGATAAACTGATTAAAAGGAGCTTTCATCATTTCATCATATCAGCATAATGACATAATAGTGTAGTTAGTGTTTTTTGTGCTCACAAGGTACAGATAGGTGTTACATGTGTTTATGAGTGATGAGTATCTCATCAACTGATTTTCTTTGCCCAGTGCAGTTTTCATTTTTCTCTGTTTTAGGGTTTTTTTGCCACAGGCAAATTTCAAAGAGAAATTAGAGGCAGGTTTGGCATTTCCCAATCAACTATGGTGCTAAGAATGACCCCATATGGATAGCCTTAAAGAACCATGAGATAACCATGGATATTCTTCCCAGGATAGCCTTCGTACTCAAATTGCTAAGAACAGTTTGCACTCATGTCTCAATCACTGAACAGTTATTAATTTCAGTTTGATATGGTGGACTTAAAGTTTAAATTATAATTGTTAGGAATGGTAAGCTGAGACAGATGTAGTTACAGACATTAATGAAGGCAATGCAGACAAATCCAGAAATTGCTAGGCAAGGTCAAGGTCAAAAACAGGCTTGGGTCTGGCGATCAACAAACAAAGCAAACAAGACTAGGCAGAAACACAGGAATCTAAGCACAGGCAAAGTCAAAAACCAGAATCACAAACACAGCAAAACAAGGCTTGCTAAAGTTAGTAGCATGGGACAAACTGAGCGTTTACTTCATGCAGAACAAAGAAACATGAGAGTTTAAATATACATACTAATCAAGCAGCAAACTGAAAGCAGGTGAGAGTAATTGGGAAACAAGAGGGAGACAAGCAATGACAGGACAAAGCAAAACAAGCCAGCAGGTTGTGGGAGGCCGCACTATTGTCCTCAGGCATGAGCAGGGCATGGGAGGCCACACTGTCCGCCTCTGGAGGGAGCTCTGCTGTGGAGGCTGCCCCATTGACCTCTGGAAAGAGTTCTGCAGGTAGGCTGCCCTGTTGGCCTCTGGAGGGAGCTCTACTGGTGAGGTCAACGAGGCGGAGTGGTGGTCAACTCCAGTGGGTGGCCCTGCTCCTGCCCGAGGCCGATAATGCAATCTCCCACAACCTGCTTACAATTGAGGTGGATGGTGCAGACTTCTTCTACCATTTGGAGGGAGCTCAGCTTGGGGACTTTGCTTCCTCTTTGTCTCCAGCCCTCCTCTTTGTGTAGTAACTTGTCATCGACCGAATGGGTTCAGCTAACAGGTAAAAAAAAAATTCTGTGGGGGAATCAATCTCAGCCACCTAAAGACCCTTTTCAGCAGGCTCACAAACTCAGCAGTGCTTTCTAGGCTTGGGTCTTGCATGGCGATCAGCATTTCTTCTCACTGGCATGCTCAGCTGGTGAGCTGGGACAACATGAACCTCAGCCACTCCCTCTCTTCAGGCTTGGGGACCAACAGGTCATCAAAATATATTTGGCACTGCAGCAGGTAGCCTTCTGGGGGAATGCAGTGCTGTCAAAGGGAGCTAGTGGTAATAGGGGAGTCCAAAAGGTACATGCACTGAGTCAAATGCCAGCATGGTCATCTTGCCATTCTGCAATTCTCGCCTTTGGCACAAGGGGGGAATTCATGATAATAATGATGAACTTCATACTGAAGTTCCTGCTATGACAATTAGCTCTTTTTGACAATACAATATAGTATACAGTTATAGAAGAAAAAATATTTATAATCACACTATCCAGTGTTACCCAGACCAGGATGGGTTCCCTTTTGAGTCTGGTTCCTAAAAATCCAGAAAATGTTAAAAATTCTATAAAAGCTAAAAATATTTCCAATAAACCATTTTCTTTGACACTACTTCATTGTCTGCAACATTCCTCTTCTTAGACCTTTTGACATGGTTCATGTTAACTGCAAGAAACAGACTACTGGGATTTTAAAAGGGATTTTGTTGACCATATATGGTAATTTGGGGTGTTTCTGTATGCAAATGTGGCTGTGTATGAACAGAGCAATTTAAAATTTGTTAGATTTATCAACATCCATTGTGCACAGCTTTTTCCTAATGCATTCTTATATAAATTATATTCAAAATATTCTTTTTTTTTTTTTTTTTTAATCCACATGCAGGCTCCTCTGCCTACCACCCTAATTAAAGCATTCAGTGCTATTTGTGCATTGTACAAGTTGGGACACAACACTGAATTCTGTGCACTCACAATTGTAAGATGAATGTGGGCAGAAGAAGAATAGCACAGCAAGACCCATATAATGAAATGTTATCCAAATGTATCTTTTCTGTCATAATCATCATTCTGTTGCTTTAATAATGGCAAAGTGTGGGGAAAGTTAATTCACTCTATTTTATTCTAAAGTCAGAGGATTACAGTTCTATGCTCAGAGTCTTGAACTCACTTCTTCAACTTCTTAACAAGACCATGATGAGGAAAAAGGATGAGCGTGAAATAACATGGTTCTTTTATAAGCTAGACAATCCCTATGCATAGTTTTCTGTCTTTTCTTCTTCTGGTTATTCTTCAACACTTTCATGTGTGAGGTATATTTAGGTTTTTTACAGTGCACTTGGATTTGCTGTCATTGTGGGGTGGAGGGTACAGTAGTACAGTGCAGAATCTGATATTGTAGCAGAAGAGATCTCCAAATCCACACGCTTCAAACTCTTTTGAACTTTAGCAGACACATGAGGATGAGGAATATCTCCTGTCTGATTTGCTCCTGATTCTGTCAGTAGAACAAGGAAATCTCGACCAGCATTGGAATATTATTGATAACAATGTAGATTGTTCATAGAAACAGTGTACTCATAAATACAGGAGAGTTCAACTGCCTGCTCCTCTTTAGCATAGACAGCAGACGGTGTCGGAGTAATGCTGTCCTGTGTGCTCTTACCTGAAGAAGACATTTATTTAAGAATAGTATAGTTATACATTACATATGTACATGCTTATAATCTATAACAATAACACATGGGACCAGTTCAAGATAATTGGTATTTATACCTTAACACTTTTACATTTAACAGGTCGAAAGTAAGAATAATACTTATAAAACATTAAAACAAGATGTATGGGATAAATTACAGACAATGTGAACATGGTAAGAAACAGAACTGTGGAGAAACCATCATGCTTTACTATACTCTTTTCTTTTATAAGTCTCCATTTTTAGGTTATTGCAAATGTCACGTTTCCTTCTACACTGTTGTCAGTGAAGCAACATATAACCATTACTTGTGTCCTACATCTCAATTACAGCATCTCTCTTTTTTAACCAATGAGAGTGCAGGATGTGCCTCTATATGCAAATTTCACACACACTATCTAAAATATTAAAACAATGATTCAAATATTCCTATACTTCTATACTCCATATTCCTAAGCTAAAAGTAAATAAAAACATTCCTATATGTACAAAATATACCGTTGCAATGTAAATGTTTCAAGGCTTCATATACTCTTTATTGTATTTGTGGTTCTAACTCTTTAAATAATGTGCAGAGAAAATTTTATCAATTTTTTTTTAGCAAAGTAAAGTGAAAGAGACATTATCATGTAGCATTGTAACTACTCCAAACGTTAGTAATCACTTATAAATGTTGCTTTTCATGTCACTTTATTATATGGACAATTAATATGCATTCAGCAGTGTCATGTAAGCCATGTAATGGAGGTTAGGATGGATGCAAGTGCAGATAAGAGCTTTTATTAAAGAGAGGCAGGCAGACAAATCCAAATCATGAGGCAATAGCATAGTTAAAAAATAGGCAATGGATCAGGAGATCTGCAAACAGACATAAAACAGGCAAGGCAAAAGAGAATGTAATGAGAAACAAGATCAAAGACTATGAAACAAACCACAGAACGGGGTACAAATGCTTGGTATGGTGATAACACTCAATACTTCGCAAAGAGTGAATATCTTGAAAGTATTTTTAAACTGTGGTGTGATTGTTTGTGAGATTACATGCAGGTGTGTGTGATTAGAATGAAAGTGAGTGTTCTGGGAATTGCGGTCCATGGCGGCCATGTTTGTAGGCGGCAGTGCAGGATGGGAATTGTTGTCACTGGTTTTGCTGTGATATGACAAGCAGATTTATTTATTATAGCATTTGGCTATAAGGAAGAATAAGCATAATGACAACACATTAATAATGCCTGAGGTGTTAATCATCAGGAGTTAATGATGATCTAGAACAATACTGTAAAGTGGAACACACCATTACTAATGACATAATGATTACTAATTTACTAAGAAGTACTAACATCACATGAATAATTACTAATGAAATGTTACTGCATTGTAAATTATTTACACTTGCAGTTGTTTGCCTTGAAATAATGCATTCATTTAACATAGTATACTTCATTAAAAATGAATGTAAAAATACTTAGTTGAGATTGGGATTTGTTTGATTAAACAATTCTCATAATAAAATTAAATTCTTCAGCAGATTTATAGTACACCCTTTACGTTTATACAAGACACCAGAGGGACCGTACTGATTGATAGGATTTACCAATTCCTTATAAAATATAACTCATAAGAAAGTGTATGTGAGAGAGCATGTGCACAAATATATAATCATTTTGTATTAAGCTCAATGCTGTTTTAAGTTTCTGTGAAACTTAACTTGTTGTGCTAAACCTAGGTCTGGTTTAATGTTCATGGCTCCTGTTATGCTATGCACTTGTTGTGTGTCTTTGTCTATGTTTCTGTGTTTTCTGTTGTGTCCAGGTCTTGCCATGTTCTCTTTTGGAGTCTTTCTACTATGTCATCTACTGCCATCTACAGGTCTGCGTACATCACTGCCATGACAGTGTGTGTGTGTATATATATATATATATATATATATATTGTGGCGACACACAAGAAACTAATATCGCTCCTTCCCTGACTGCCATGCTGGCGCTGAAGAGATGGCCCCGCTTCAATGCTGTGGACAGTCAGGAAGCATGTGGCTGTGGGGCGGAGCCGCCGACACCCTCGGCCGATGAATGATGCGTCGCACGGGAAAATTCCACCATCCAGCAGACAAGGGGAGAGTATAAAAGGCCGCTCTTCCGCTCGACAGAAGAAAGTCCTCTCACGTGAGATACTCGGACACGAGCAAAGCCTCCGCTCCCTGGCTACGCACGCGGCGTTGCCTAACTGCCGAGAAGAGCCCCCATTTTTCCGGAAAACACCGGCGCGACTCCGGCAATCCCGCAACCCACTGATCCTGCTTCGCATGCTGCCATGCCCACACGCAAGCACACGCGAGCACACGCGAGCACGCACATACGCACTCACACCCACCCGCAGAACGCCATAAATAAAGAAAATCTAATTTTTGCAACGTTACAACGGCCTCCTGTGTGTCTGTGCTCCACCCACTGCTGGCTAATTTCCTTACAATATATATATATATATATATATGGCACCACTGGAGGGAAGGTTGGCAACCTAGTGCTTATTCATTCATAGTTATTTGTTGTTGTGATTTACTTCTGATGTTGGATCCTTAGCTTCTTTATGCATTCTGAGATCAGCCTGTCTCCTTGTGGTTTTGATGCCTGATTTGTGTGTGTGTGTGTGTGTGTGTGTGTGTGTATATATATACATAAACATACATACAGGTGCATCTCAACAAAAAAAAATCATAAAACTTTATTTTTTCAAAAAGTGGAACTTTTTCACATAAAGTGAAATATTTCAAGTCTTTTTTTTATCTTGATGATCATGGCTTACAGCTCAAAGAAATCAAAACTCCAGTATTTAAAAAGATTAGAATAAAGAATGTATAATACAGAATTGTCTACCTGAGAAGAGCTCTAATCAGTTAATTAACTAAAAACACCCATGTAGTTACTAATTCCCCAAAGCTATGAAAGTGCATTCATATTGGGGTTCAGCTGGACTAGACACAACCAGACCTGATTACTGCAAATCCTGTTCAATAAAATCAACACTTATATACTTAATTTTAACTTTTTCAACAGCATGAAGTTGGTTAAAAGGTCTTACCCTGAAGTCTGCCAGTACCATGTGATGAAAAACAGCCCCACACCATGATGCTTCCACCTCCAAACTTCACTGTTTGTATAGTGTTTTTAGGGTGACATGCAGTGCCATTTCTTTTACAAACATGGCGTGTAGTATGACAGACAAAAAGTTACATTTTGCTCTCATCTGACCAGACTACACTCTCCCAGTATTTCATAGGCTTGTCCAAATGAGTTGTAGCAAACTTTAAACGAGCTTCGACATGCCTTTTCTTTAGTAATGGAGTCTTGTGGGGTGAGTGTAAGCAGCGGAATGCATTGCCTATTGTTTTCTCTGTGACGATGGCACCTGCTGTCTCAAAGTGTTTCTGGAGCTCCTTTTGAGTGGTCCTTGGCTCTTGGACTACTCTTATAACTATTCTTCTGAGTCCCTGGTCAGAAATCTTCCGAGGAGCTCCTGTGCATGGCTGGTTGATGACGAAGTGATGTTGCTTCCACTTCCGGAAATGGCCCCAATGGTGCTTACTGGAAGATTGAGAAGTGTTGAAATATGTCTGTATCCGATTCTATCAATATGTTTTGCAACAATAAGGTTCGGAAGGTCTTGGGAGAGCTCTTTGCCTTAACCCATCATAAGATGTTTCTTTTGTGACACATTGGTAACGAAAAGCCTTTTTATCCATCAATTTACTAACCCAGCTGATATTAATTTGCACAGATAGTGGGTATAATTACTTATGGATTTCATTTGGTTCCTTGTCTTACTTGTCGTGCCTTGGAGAACTGCTTTTTCTTAGCCTGTTCAATAGATTTTCCTGTATCATTCCACTTTATTACACATAAGTTTATTTATGGACATTAATGTTGTGAATTCTTTATATTTCCGGATTTCTTTGAGTTAATACTGATGCCTGGTCAAAATTTTATGTGAATAGCCTCATTGGAAATATATTTACTGAAAAAAAATGTTGACGCGTCCTATACTTATTTCCCCCCTGTATACACAAAAACAGAAGAAATTTGTTTAACATACCAAAAATATCAGAAAGAATATTTTTCATCAAAACTAAAATACACTACGTATGAAAGATTGTGGTGTATGCCATTTAGTAAGGCACAGTGCTATTTTTTTCTGTTTCTAGGTAGGTAGGGAAAAAGAATAGACATTCTATATTCTTGTGTTTTGTGTAGAATATTTCTGGCAGTTTGGAATCTCATTTAAAAATGAGATTTAAAAATCTCATTTAAAAATTTATTAGTGTGCCATTACTCACCCAAAAACATTTTTGTTCCAGTAAGAATGTTTTTTACTATATGAGCATGAAAACAATAAATCTGCTGTCTCATCTATTTAGTTCATGTTATGAACCTGTACAAATTGTAGATTCCATTTATGTTGCTTTTGTGTCATGTGATATGAACAGTAAATATGTTATGAGTAAACATATAGCTTCAACAACAACAAAAAAAAAACAGTATGGTGATGGAACTCAATGCCTTCTGAAGGAATTTTACAGGGACATAATACTCATCCCTGTAGGTAATGAAATACCATATGAATGGTGGTAGACATAACGTATTTGTAATTGTAAATAGTATGCATTTCAGTCAGGTAATGTGGTTTTTTAACTGGTGTGGTTTTGCATGCAATGTTGTTTGTCCCTGCCTCATCGTTTCTGTTTCCTTTGCAGCTGGTGTGGTGTGTGTAATTAGTCTCAACCTTCTTGTGTGTAGCCCACTGTGGTTTTATTCTGGAAAATTCTCAGTTATCCAGATGTTCAATTATCCTGTAAGACCCAAAAGTAAATTACAAACCTGCAAAGATAGACTTGAGGCACAATAAACAAAGACTGGATTGCTGATTAAAGAGTTAACATTTAATTACCAACAGTGGCGCTTAAAAGTTTGTGAACCCTTCAGAATTTTCTACATTTCTGCATAAATATGACCTAAAACTGTACCTAAAATTTGATAACGAGAACCCTGTTAAACAAATGTGACAAAAATACTATACTTGGTAATTTATTTCATGAGGGAAATGATCCAATATTACATATCTGTGAGTGACTAAAGTATGTGAACCTTTGCTTTCAGTATCTGGGTGTGTGCACCAATAACTACAACTAAACATTTCTGGTAACTGTTGATTAGTCCTACACATTGGCTTGGAGGAATTTTAGCCAATTCCTCACTACTTAACATCTTAAAGTCTGGGATGTTGGTGGGTCACATGAACTGCTTGCTTCAGGTCCTTCAACAACATTTCTATTGGCCATTCCAAAATATTAACTTTATTCTTCTTTAAACATTCTTTGTCAGAGAGACTTGTGTGCTTAGGGTCATTATCTTGCTGCATGACTCCCTTTCTGTTGCGATTCAGGACAGATGTCCTGACATTTTCCTTTAGAATTTGCTAGTATAAATCAGAATTCACTGTTCCATGATGGCAAGCAGTCCTGGCCCAGATGAAGAAAAAACAGGTCCAACCCATGATACTACCACCACCATATTTCACAAATGGAATAAGGTTCTTATGCTGGAATGCAGTGTTTTTCCTTTCTCCAAATGTAGCGCTTCTCATTTAAACCAAAAGTTTCTATTTTGGTCTCATCTGTCTACAAAACATATTTCCAATAGCCTTCTGGTAATGTGATCTTTAGCAAACTTCAGAAGGACAGCAATGTTGTTTGTGGAGAGGAGTGACTTTCACATTGCAACCCTGCCATGCACAACATTGTTGTTCAGTGTTCTCCTGATGTTTATGTTAATGAACATTAACATTAGCCAATATGGGAGAGGGAATTGGTTGCTTAGAAGTTACCTTGAGTTTCTTTGTGACCTCATGGACTATTACATGTCTTACTCTTGGATTGTTCTTTGTTCGTCGACCACTCCTGGGGAGAGTAACAATGGTCTTGAATTTCCTTCATTTGTACAACCCTTTAGAGGTGGTTTTGTGACCTTTTTCATCCTGATGAGCATCAACAACTCTTTATCGGAGGTCCTCAGAAATCTCCTTTGTTCGTTCCATGATAGACTTCCACAAATGTGAAGATCAGACTTGTGAAGATCAGACTTTTACAGATCCCTGTTCTTTAAATAAAACAGGGCACTCACTCACAACTGTCAACCCATTGACTGAAAACACCTGACTCTAATTTCACCTTCAATTTCACTACTAATCCTAGAGGTTGTCATACTTTTGCCGCTCACAGATATGTAATATTAGATAGATTTCCTCAATAAATAACTTACTCAATAAATATAATATTTTTGTCTCATTTGTTTAATTCGGCTCTATTTGTCTACTTTAAGGAAAATCTGATTATGTTTTAGGTCAATTTTATGCAGATATATAGAAAATTCTAAAGGGTTCACACACCACTAGACCTAAAATAAGTCATCTAACCTGCCACCATTGGCTTTGAGAACTGCATTTAATGCTGCAGAGAGGGGGACTGTGTGGCAGCACAGTAAGAGTTTGAAGTCAAGCAACCATTTCCATTTCAATGAGAATAGCTTCCTATGATTGGTCTTCGAGCATCAGGAAGCACAGTGAAGAGCAGGAAAACTCACTGCAGCCTTCCTCAAGAGATTCTGTTCAACAAGGCCTCAAGTTCTTGATTGATAGATCAGCTAGTTTGTGTTCTGATCTGAAATAACATGCAACATAAACTGACCTCTAAAGAACAAGAAAACTTCACTGGCCAACATTAGTGTGTTGACAAAAAAGTGACAAACTCTTGTAAAAGGAGAGAGGATTTGCTCTTTCACCTAGTACTTGGTTACTGTGACAGTCTCAGACAATAAAGTTTTTATTTGCATGCTTTATTCTCTTTATACTTTTAATCTCAGAAAGAAGCATTCCAGAATAATTCCAGAAAGAATACTGTGAACACAGACTGCAAACATGGATGATGGCTATGAGGATCAAGATTTTGTCTATACAGTTTTTACATGACGTCTGTTTTGTTGAGCGAATCCACTGTTCACTGACCGAGAGTTGATTGCAAAACTATTTGTGACAATTGCAGTCCTAAAGCTATCATAGCAATTGTTGTCCTAGCCATCATAGCATACCTGTTTGTATTGAGATCCAAAGCCATCTAAAAGGGAGAGTCAGAAAGTAACACAGACATGAGGATGCACTGAGACATAAGGTGGCTGGCCACTCCACCATCAACAAACCTGGATGAACATATGGAAGTGGGGGGGTGACAGCATCCAAACATCCCAGTTCACAACAACACTCTATGCCTGTGAGCACTCTAGATCAGCTCGTTTACCTAAGAATAAACTATTCACAAAGAGCTTGACGAATCAAATAAGTTTTTAGCCTGGACACTGAGACTGTGTCTGAGTCCATCCTAGTAATTTTATCTACATGAACTGCAAATGAAAGACTGGAGTCAATAATCACACCAAGATATTTTATGGTTGCGCATGATGAACAGAAAGGCCATCTAGAGTTAATATGTAATCAGAAAGTTTATTTCTAACTGAATGTGGTCCTGGTACAAGTACTTCTGTCTTGTCAGAATTAAGTAAAATGAAGTTAATAAGTATCCAGTACCTAATGTCATTTACACCTTCCTCAACTTTATTAAGCTGTTTCTGTCATCTGGCTTTGCTGAAATATTCAACTGTGTGTCATCAGCATAGCAGTGGAAGCTAATTCCATGTTTACAAATAATCAGACCCAGAGGTAGCATATATAAAGAAAAAAGAAGTGGGTCTAAAACAGAACTTTGCAGAACACCAAACTTTACCTCAGTGTGCATAGAGAAGTTACCATTTACATCAATACATTGATAGCGATCAGTCCAATAAGACCTAAGCCAGGAGAGGGCCGTTCCCTTAATGACAACAACATTTTCCAGTCTAGCAAGGAGAATACTATGATCAGTGGTATCAAAAGCTGCACTAATGTCAAGCAAACAAGCAAGGTGACACATCCCTGATCAGAGGTAGTAGGTAATTTACCACTGTAACCAGTGCTGTCTCTGTGCTATTATGAGGCCTAAATGCTGAGTGATTCACTTCATGAATGTTATTTCCATGTAGGTACGAGCATAGCTACTGTGTACAACCTTTTCTATGATGTTGGAGATAAAGGGGAGATTTGATACTGGCCTATATTTTTTTAATCAGGGATTTGATAACTGTAGTTTAAGTGATTTAGGTACCTAGCCAGTGCTAAGGGAATAATTGATTATTTTTAGAAGGGGTGTGATTACTTCTGGAATAATCAGAGTAGAATCATGCAGAGTCTGATATTGCAACAGTAACGATCCTGAGATCTACTTTGTTTCCCTTTTTATGAAGTTTGATGGATAGTCGTGGGTCAGGCTGTTCAGCTTCAGTGACAGCATTTGAAGATACAAGAATCATCAGTAGAAACTCTGGTCCAGATTGAGGCTTTTGTCGATACCAGTGGAGTCTGTAAGCTGATGCATCATATGTGCAGGACAGTGTGGTGTTGCTGCCTTCACTTGAAGATATGATGGTTTGGTCTGGTGTAATGCTGTTGTCAACAGCACCTGCTGTAATGATATTGCAATTTTTTATCCAACTGAATCATCATGTTTAGGTATCAAATCTCTAATGTACACCTAATATTTGTGTATAACATAAATCACTTACCAATGTTTTTAATGACTATGAAAACAAAGAAGAGTAACATGATTGTTCTCTGTCTCTCTCTTGCAGTAGATATAAATTGCAGGATCTCTGTGAAACTGTCTAAACTATCTCACCACATCTAGCTCCACCCACTCTTACTTAGGTGTAGTGATGTCAACTCTGGCATCAGTCCCTCAGCTTACGATCATGGAAATTCTGCCATAATTTATTTTGAAATGACAAAGAAAGGTTTACAATCCATTATTTAAATAAAATAATTAAAACAAGTATTGAATGTTGATAAATTTTCCCCTCTGCTGCTTCGGTTTGGGCTCACCCATCTGCATATTTAATTCTGGCACAAGTTTTTATGCTGG
>JANDJT010056705.1:0-13543 GCA_024331685.1 Stegophilus panzeri
CATCAAAATCAACACAAAAATGGTTTACTGACCACAAAATCAAGGTCCTGCCATGACCATCCCAGTCCCCTGACTTAAAAATAGAAAACCTGTGAGGTGAACTGAAGAGTAGCGTCAACCAATGTGGACTTTGAAGGACCTGGAGAGATTCTGTATGGAGGAACGGTCTCAGATTCCTTACCATGTATTCTCCAACCTCATCGGGCATTATAGGAGAAGATTCCAAGCTGTTATCTTGGCAAAGGGAGGTAGCACAAAGTATTGACTTAAAAGGGTGCCAATAATTGTTGTGCACACACATTTAACAAAGATAGATTATTTTTTTAGATAAACCTGTGTTTGCAACTGTTTAATATTCATGAGAGCAGAGTATTTTTGTGACTTTTTTGAACAAAAGGTCAATAAAGAGAATTTTTCACAGCCTTCTTTGCTCATATTTACCAAGGGTGCCAATACTAGTGGAGGGCACTGTATGCGTGGTGGCCTGTGAGAATCCTTTACATCGTGAAATCTTGATGTTATGTTATATATATATATATATATATGTGTGTGTGTGTGTGTATGTATGTATGTATAGTTCTGAAAATGCTTATTTTGGGCAAAAACTCATTTTTCCACTTTGTTGGCTGTTTGCCAGAATTCAGCCACAGGGACAGGTTTTCCCCAGACTACTACTAAAGGGATTTGCAGAAGATAATTTTTATTTCCCTTTTAACCAGAGCAATGACAGTTATAATAAAGAAAGTAATATCTGTAGGAGGCAGTTATGTCTGAGTTACTTGACTGCTGAAAGCTCTTTGCCATAAGCAGTGACCAAAAGTATGTTTCTCCATGTCACCCAACAGTCACATACACAAAAGTCATTTCAACTCAGGTCTGCTTTCAAATGAGTTTTTCTTTTTGTCTTTTCCTCTTCCAGGCCATTCTGTTTATCCTGTGTTCCCTTGAGCAGGCCACACACCCAAACATGCGGACATACTACTTTTGCACTGACACAGCCAAAGAAATGGAGTCTTGGATAAAAGTGATGACCGATGCTACACTTGTCCATGCTGAGCCAATCAAAAGGTAAAAAGATGCTAATCAAAGAGATATATTAAACCACAATTTATTTATTTTTACTTCACCTTTGTGTCAAAGGGGAATCACCACAGTTACCAAGATCAGTTCGGCGTTATCCACTAATTGTAGGGATGGCAGTTCGATTCCCAGCCCACATGAGAACCTACATGCCAAAGTGTCTTTTGTCCAAGACACTGAACCCAAAGTTGCTACCGATGGCAAGCTAGCGCCTTGCATGGCAGCATGGGGGGGTGTGGTGCGGTGCGCACATGGGAGAATGAGAACCAGTGTAATGCGCTTTGTATATTCGCTAAGGTTAAAAAAAAAAAGTGCAGACAAACTGAGTTTTTGTGCAAGAACGGCAATTGTCAGAGAAGTGTCCAAGAGAGCAGGGTGTCCAATGGTCCAGCTGAAGGGGTTACAGTGCTCACTGGCTGAAATAGGAGAACTAGTACAGCCCTCGATTTCACACCATTCTGTGTAAACTCTAGAGACTAGTGTGTGTGTGTGAGAGAGAGAGAGAGCGAGAGAGAGAGAGAGAGAGAAAGTCCCAGGAGATCCGCAGTTTCTGAAATACTCAAACCAGCCCATCTGGTACCAAAATCCATGCCATGATCAAAGCCATGCCAGTCTGTTGTTTGATGTGACCATTAACTGAAACTCTTGACCTTTCATTGATTTTTAACGTTGTGCTTCATTGATTGGTTGATTTAGATAACTGCATGAATGTGCAGGCGTTCCTAATAAAGTGGCTGGTGAGTGTACATATGTTCCAACAGGACAATGAGCTTGACCACAGGGCAAAACAAAGAAATGGGTATGAAAAAATTGAATGGCAGAGTCAAAGCCAAGGCTTAAATCCAATTGAGAATCTTGTGGCATGACCTGAAAATTGATGTCAACCAACACTTTGCATTGAGGAAGAAAATGGCAAAATTTAAATGCCAAGCTCATAGAGAAACATCTGAGAAAACAGTTTTTAACTGCTGGAAAGGGACAATTCACCCTTTTCACCAAATCATACTGAAAACAAGTGAATACTTTTATTTAATTTGATTTCTGTAGAGAGTCAGTTCAAGAGGACCAGAAAGGAAAAATCCCATTCTGATATATTTAAAGTTGATGTTGCAATACAGCAAAAAGAGAAGTAATCACTGTGGGGTGAATACATTCCAGAGGCACTGTAGACTGCTTAATTTTTTCCCCTAGGGCACTAAGAGCTGATGCATCATTAGAAGGTAATTGCCCACTTTCTGTCTCTTTTCTGAAGGTATTTGGGAAGTGGTATTGGCAGGAACTTGTGTTCCCCGAACAGCCTTCCTAATGATCTTTACTGTTTTGTGGTGTGTGCGCGTGTTCGCATACTTTGTGCTTAAAAAAAAAAAAAACACTTCAAAGTTAAAGGAGGCTACAAACCTTCTAACTACAAAAGGGTTTTAGTTTTACTTTGAACACATCTACTGTATAAAATTAAATAACAAGGTTTCCAGTTCCATGTAAAGAGACACAGATTCATGTGGTCATGATGTAAATAATTGTTTTCTATTAATCATGTGTATACATGGAAAACATTGTGTAGTGCAGGGGTGTCCAATCTTATCCGGAAAGGGCCGGTATAGGTGCAGGTTTTCATTCCAACCAAGCAGGAGCCACACCTGATTCCACCTGTTTAATCAGTTGATCTTGGTTTTCAATAGACTCAGGTGTGGCTTCTGCTTGCCCTTTCCGGATAAGACTGGACAGCTCTTGTGTAGTACATTGAACGCAACATGTATGTTTAACCCATAATACACAGAAACCAACAAAGACCCAAAAAAAAAAACCCTTTTTTCTTTTAAGTTTAGGGCTCACTGGTTGCTCGATTCTCATTGGAACAAAGACAAAACAGTCTAACAATGAATTAAATGTGAAAACACCTTCAAAGGTAACAGTATAGCAGATGAATCATTTATCAGCGATGAACTGCAAGTGAATTAATTAACACCCTAGCAAGGTGGTAATGTAAGGTGTTTTTCTGAGGGTTTGAACAAAGCAGACCTCGAGAACAATCTGTTTGCCTACGCAACAGATCGAGTTTATGGAGTAACAGTGGAGATAATTTCTATTAGCTTGAGTAAATTTTATTTTTATAGCACTTGGTGTAATGGGTATGGTCATAATGGTCATAGCTCTGAAAATATCCACATCCAGGGTAGTACATAATGGAACAACATTAATGACAGATTTCTGCTATCCTCTCTGCAGTGTGCATTTTACAGTCAGTTTTAGAAGTATTGGCACCCTTGGTAAATATAGGTTTAAAAAAAAAAAGTTATTGCTTCTGTGGTTAATTAGGTAAAAATATACAGAGACAGACAGAAATCTAACTCTTAATTTATGCTAATTTATTTAAATAGCTAAAAAACCCTGATTATTATTATTTTTTTTTTTATATAACAAAATCATGCCAGTAATGCGTGATGGGATTCTGACCTGAAAAAAACACCTAGGTAGAAGGTTCTGGGCCATGCGTTTATTTTTTTTTATAATGCAAAGTCACTTTCTTGCTCTTCTAACTTTTGTTTTGCCTTATATATGTTTGTATGTGTTATCCATTTTGTGTGTTCTCTGTGTATTTTTCTATGTCAGACTGGAAAACGTAAAGGTAGACCCACGCAGCCCACTGGAGATGAACAACATGCTAAATCACTGGGTTCTGACTCAACCCGAGATCCAAAATAATGAGAAGAACCGTGAGAGTCTTCACCTCGAGGACAAAAAACAGAAACGGGTGGAGAAACAGCACAGAATCTACAGAGAGAAAGAAAGATGTGCCACTCAGAAAGACTCAGAAAAGTACCAAGTTCAAAAAGAAGGTGAAAAGTATGCTCTAGAGAAAGATGGACAGAAGTATCCCCATCAGAAGAGTGGATATAAGTACATGCTACAGAAAGATGTGGAAATGTTTGGTGTACAGAATGATGGAGAAAAGTACGCCTCTACTCTGCAAAAGGATAGTAAACGGCATGCCCTCCAGAGAGATGAAGAAATAAATCTGCTCCAGAAAGACATGCAAAGATACACTCTGCACAAAGACAGTGACAAGCACGTGCTTCCAAAGGACAGTGAGATATATGGTGTGCACAAAGACAGTGAGAAATATCTCCAGACAGATGGAGGACGACCTACACAGAAGACCAGTGTGCAGAAAGAAGCAGAGAGGTCCAGGCTTCAGCAGGAAGAAGAAAATTACAGCTTGCAGAAGGATGAGAATGTGGAGCAGACACTCACCAAACTTGACAGCATCAAGCTGCAGCCTGTGCAGGCAGCCACTGTTGTCCCGGCTGCGTCTTCCTCATGGCAACTGCAGAGCAGAGGAGGCTCAGCTCAGTATAAAGCTGCACAAGTGAATGGCTCTGGAGGAGAGCAGAGCCCAGGAGAAATGAGTAACACCATTCCACAAAGGACAGCGGTAAAGCCTCAGCAGCCTGCAGAGCCAGAGAGGAGCTTAAGCAGGTCTAATTCCATTCAGTTGGAGCAGTATTTTAGGACGCAGCGTACCAGGGTTCAGGATGACGACACGAAGAGGTACAGTTTCTAAGCCCCTGTTTAATAACATGCTCTAATGACAGAGCTCTTCCCTTTTCACTTTCGCTCCATACACTGGAGAAAGGAAAAAAAAAAAGGTTATTGAATTTACTTGATTCAAATGTGTACATTGGCTCCACACAGATGAAATACAGTTGCCTTCGAAACTATTGGAATGGCAAGGGCAAGTCATTTGGGTTTGAGGTCAAAAGATGAATATGATGAGAGAGTTTAGGATTTCAGCTTTTATTTCCTGGTATTTACATCTGGATGTGTTAAACAGCTTAAAACACAGAACCTTTTGTATCAGACCACCCAATTTTTAGCTGAGCAAAAGTCAAGTCAAGTGAGTTTTTATTGTCATTCCTCTGTGTAGATTGTATACATTGGAACAAAATGCCGTTTCTTCGGGATAATGGTGCAACACAGAATAGTATGCAGGACTGCATAAAGTGCAAATACACAACAGTGAGAGACAAGCGCAAGATAATAAATTCACAGGACAATAAATACACAGAACAAGGGCTGTAAATTGACCTCAATTCATATGAACAGTTATGCTATGTTGGCTGAGGACTATAATTGCCACAACAGTTTTGCATTCAAGTCTCCATCAGTGAACAGTGGAGAAGTTCAACTAAACAGACTTCATGTAAAAACTGTAATGAATTTCCCGGTTACACAGCTATACTATTTGACCATGTTGTATTAGCACATTTATAGAAGGGATTTGTTTATAATTTCACTATCCGGTGTCACCCAGATGAGAACGGGTTCTCTTTTGAATCTAGTTCCTCTCAAGGGTTCTTCCTCATATCGTCTGAGTTTTTCCTTGCCACCATTGCCTCTGGCTTACTCATTAGGGATAAATTCATATATTTAAAATCTATATTCTGAATTTGTATTTTTCTGTAAAGCTGCTTTGGGACAATGTACATAGTTAAGTGCTATACAAATAAAACTGAATTGAATTTTAGTTGCTGATCCTGATGGACTGGGGTCTCCCAGTCAGTTCAGGGTCCAGTTTGCAAAGGGAGGTGGTCAAACCCAGCAGGCTCAGCTTTCAGTTGTTGTTGAATGCTGAACTGAAGTCTATGAACAGAATCCTTACATAGTTGTCCTTGTTGTCCAGATGGGTCAGAGAAAGGTGGATGGTAGCAGATATGGAGTCCTCCGTTGAGCGGTTGGGACAGTAGGCATACTGAAATGGGTCCAGTGTGGTGGGAAGACTGCTCTTTTTATGTGCTTCATGACTAGCCACTCGAAGCACTTCATAATGATAGGTGTGAGTGCAACGAGCTGGTAATCATTCAGGTCGAATACAGACGATTTCTTCGCCACAGGGATGATGGTAGTCGTCTTGAAGCACACAGGGTCAACTGCTTAGCACAGCGAAAAGTTGAAAATATCTGTGAGGACATCTGCAAGCTGATGAGCACATTTCCGTGGGTCAACTCTGGACAGAGTCTTCCTGATGTGTCTGCAGATGTACAAAGTACTTGGTCTGAGGGAGTTGGGTTTCGTCTACCGAGCTGGCATGTTGTTCTGTGCTTTGAACCCTGAGTAGAAATCGTTCAGTGCATCTGGAAGCGAGGCATCACCATCACAGACAAGTGGTGTAGCCTTGGAGTCTGTGATGGCCTGAATGCCTTGCCACATACACCTTGTATCCTTGGTGTTCAGGAAGTGGCTGTGGATTTTTTCTGCATAGTGCTTTACCTCTCTGATAGCCCGAGACAGATTGGCCCTTTCTGTGCCTTGTCATCAGACCTGAAGGCAATGTCTTGGGATTTCAGCAACGAGCACACTTCAGCAATCATCCATGGTTTCAGAATTTTTTCTCTGATAGTCCTTTGTTCAGTTTGCAGTGTGTTTTGAATCATTGTCTTGCTGCATGATGAAGTTCCTCCTGATTAATTTAAATGTATTTCTCTGTAAATTGTCAGACAAAATTAAAACTTCCTTCCTGTAAACTTCTGAATTCATTCTGCTGCTACCATCATGAGTTCCATCATCAATAAAGATTAGTGAGCCTGTTCCAGAAGCAGCCATGCAAGCCCAAGCCATGACACTACCTCCACCATGTTTCACAGATGAGCTCATATGTTTTGGATCATGAGCACATCCTTTCTTTCGCTACACTTAGGCCTTTCCATCACTTTGGTCGAGGTTAATCTTGGTTCCAGAACTTTTGTGGCTCGTCTCTGTATTTCTTTGTGAATTCCAATCTGGCTTTCTGATTCTTACTGCTGATGAGTGGTTTGCATCTTGTGGTATTGCCACTATATTTCTGCTCTCTAGGTCTTCTTCGAATGGTGGATTGTGATACCTTCACCCCTGCCCTGTGGAGGTTGTTGTCATCAGCTGTTGTTTTCCTTGGCTGACCTTTTCGGTGTCTGTTGCTCAGTACACCAGTGGTTTCTTTCTTTTTTTTTTTTTTTTTTTTTTTTTTTTAGAACATTCCAAATTGTTGTATTGGCTATGCCCAATGTTTCTGCAAATGCTTTTAATTGGCATTGGATTTCCAGCTTCAAAATGGCTTGCTTGTCTCCCATAGACAGCTCTCTGATCTTCATGTTGGCTTATCCTTTTTAGCAATAAATGCAGTCTTCACAGGTGAAACAGAAGGCTAAAACCAAGAGTAGAAGTTCATAGCTATTTATTGTTTAAACAGTCAGTCTAACACACTTGGGTAACAAGAACCACCGTCAGTCACATATTCCAATATTTTTTGCTTGCCTTCAAATTGGGTGTTCTGATTCAAAATGTGCTATGTTCTATGTCGTTTAACACATCTACATGTAAATACCAGGAAATAAAAGCTGAAATTCAAAATTCTCTTCTCATAGTCATATTTCCTATCATACTATCAAATGCTTCCTCTGAGAGTGAAGCAAGCCTACTGCATCATTTCATGCTGCGTCACACACACTGAGACGCCCTCTTCTGCATGCGTGAGCTCATAGATGCCCATGATTGGTTAGTGTAGCTGTGATTGAGAGGGAAGAGAGAGTATGCCCCTCACACCCCTCCCCGCCCAGTCTCTTAGACTCCTGGCCACAGGTGACTGTGGCATTGTCAGGATTCGGGCTCGCGATCTCCGGACGATACGGCGTATGCTTTCGATGTAAAATTCCAGACAGACCGTCACCGAGCACAGAATCCAACCCAGGACCCTGAGGCTGTGAGGTGGCAATGCTAACCACTGCACCACCATGCTGCACATGATTCTATTAAGTTAATTTAATGTTAGTCGCCTTCTCGTCTTCTCACGAGATTTGCTAACATGATTGAATCATAATCCTAGGTCAGTGGATCGCACTCACTCTACATAATTGCATACGTTGATTCTATTTTTGTTTCAATTAAATTTAGTGTAAGTAATGAAATCACATTTTGAATAGTAACTAAATATTTTAATGTGAAGCACACAATAGTTTTCTCGGTGTAACCTACTGGGCAGCATCTCTGTTCTCTATGCTCACTTAGGCTGTAGGTTATGTTACTGTATAAGTTATTTCCCTTAGCCCTACAGATGCTTTTTACTCTGAATAACATCTGTAACCCTGTCTAAGAATAACTTGAGTAGATGAGATGTACTGCTTCCTGGTGCTCTTGTCCAATTTTGCTTTCTTATTTGACGATTTAAGGTTATGTTTCAGCTGGATATTTGTTTCTGGGTTTTTTTTTAAAGGGTATTAGAACTAAACAGCAGCCAAACAATGTTGCTCTTGAGATTTAATTTGCCTTAACTATGTGAATATAGAATTAGCATTGCTTTGAAAGAACTGAGTGATCTGTTTTACTATGTTAATTATTTGTTTTACAAAGTGTTTTAATAAGGGCAGTGCAAAAAGGCAATCAGAACAATCCAAAATGGGATCCAAAAGGCAGAGTTACAGTTGATCTGATCCAGGGCACAGTTTGAAGTCTTTTTCTGTTCATTTATCAACTAGGCCACATAGAGAAAACACATATATAACTGACCAAAATGCAGTAACTAAAGATTTATGCTTCAGACGTAATGAATTGGTTTTTTCCAGACACAGAAGGGACACCACAAACAAGGAATGACCCGAATGGTGAATAATTTAGAGAGTTTTAGCCAGGAAGACACTTATGACATGATGCTGATATTTCATCTCTGTTTCAGCATCACTTCATATCAGACTCTGCCCAGAAACATGCCTAGCCATAGGACACAGGTGGTGCCACGCTATCCCGAGGGCTACCGCACGCTTCCACGTAACATGCTGCGGCCAGACAGCGTCTGTAGTGTGGCAGGTTCAATGTACGACTGTGCGCTGCAGCCCGTGGCAGCAGAGAAGAGGCGCTCTATGCGAGATGACACTTTGTGGCAGCTGTATGAGTGGCAGCAGAGGCAGGCCTACAGCCGTATGGGCTACAGCACACTGCCCAGCCCCAAGACTCTGAGCCACATTGCAGAGTCCATCCCCTCATCACCCTCGCATGGCTCCCTGGCTCTGTACCACTCCGTCTCCCCCAACCGGCCCTATAATCCCAGCACATGCTCTGAAGTTTCCTCACCTGTGTTCCGTGGAGATGTCAGCATCGACCGGCGCCACAGAGCACACCTTGCAAAGGTAGGCACTGATCTAAAAGTCATCTAAACTAATATATTTGTATAACTCTTAATCTCTGGCACTTTTGGTTTGTGGCCTTTTTTCCTTTTCCTCATTGGGGTCTTGCCCTTTTCTTTGCTCTGCTCTCTGTCAGTATGCATACCCACCTGACTGCAGGGTCCCAACAGCTCAGAGCATCACGCCACAGTCCCTGCAGGGTAAAACGGTATGCTGCTTTTCCTGTCTGCTTCTGTATTGTTACATTAAAACACTCTCCTAGCTCCTAAACACAGTACAAGTAATGAGTGAATGGGCAAAGGAGTTTCTGTACTCCTGTGCTTTTGTATTTCGGTTTCACGGTCAAATATAATGCCTATTTTTGATGGACTTTTTTTTTTTTTTTGTGAAAACAAAATAGGGACTATTCGGTTGTTGCATATCTTCTGATACTTATATATACATTTCCCAATGAACGTATTGGAACAGCAAGGCCAATACTTTTGTTTTTGCTCTACACTGAAGACACTTGGGTTTGAGATCAAAAGAATGATGAGAGAATAGATCAGAATTTCAGCTTTCATTTCCTGATATTTATAATCTAGATGTGATGTCACCAACAATCGCTACAGGGCAGGGTTTGAGAGCAGAAATATAGAGGTCATACCACAAGATGCAAACCACTCATCAGCAGTAAACATTCGTGAAGCCAGATTGGAATTCTCAAAGAGATAAGCCACAAAAGTTCTGGAACCAAGATGAACCTCTACCAAAGTGATGGAAAGGCCAAAGTTTGGAGAAAGAAAGGATCTGCTCATGATCAAAAACATACGAGCTCATCTGTGAAACATGGTGGAGGTAGTGTCATGGATTGGGCTTGCATGGCTGCTTCTGGAACATTCTCACTGATCTTTATTGAAATGCTGCTCAGTTAGGTTTTTCTCTCGTTCCCATGAGTGCAGTGCCAAAACAAACAGGTTTAATCAGGGAGGAACTAATTGGGAGGAACTCTTGGAGCAAGACAATGATCCAAAACACACTTCCAGCTTAACAAAGGACTTTATCAGGGGAAAAAGTGGAAGGTTTTAGACTGGCCAAGTCAATCACCAGACCTTAACCCAACTGAGCAGCATTTCACCTCCTGAAGAGGAGACTGAAGGGAGAAACGCCCCAAAACAAAAAACAACTGAAAGTGGCTGGGGTCAAAGCCTGGAAATGCATCACAAAAGAAGAAACCAACAGTTTGGTGATGTCAGTGGGTCACAGGCTTGATGCAGTTATTGCAAGCAAGGGATAGGCAACGGAATATTAAGTGTTATTTACTTAAAGACTATCTGTTCCTATACTTTTGTTCACCTACAAATTGGGTGGTCTGCCACCAAAGGTGCCACGTTCCAAGTTGTTTAATACATCTAGATGTAAATATCTGGTAATGAAATCTGAGATCCATCAACTCATCTTTTAATCTCAAACCCAAATGTTTTCAGTTTATAGCAAAAACAAAAGAATTGTCTTTTCTCCCAGTGTGTGTTAGACTTCACCCTCCCCAGTATGACATAATGGAAAATAAAATCTAACAGGAAAAAGGAAATTAAATATGGCCGGTCTAGTCAGGGACATGGAACAAGAGCACCAAACTAGTTCAGTGTACACAGATGTTATCCAGACACTAACAGTATTTTGCTATGAGCAAAAATTTGAAATTTTTGTTACTGGTAAGTAACGTTTTTTTTTTGTTTTTGTTTTTGATTTTCCCCCCATTCTGTGTAGCCTACTGGTATATTATTTAAATCTTACCTCCAGACTCCCGAATGTTTTAGGATCAGCATCATGTAACGTATCATTTAATTCCGCATATTCATTATATGAATGAATGAATTCTACTCCCTATACAGCATAGCCTATAATGCTACATGTCTTAAGTTACACAAGGTAAATTAAACTTTCTATAAAATATTTTTTGCTTATAAACTGATCATGCCTGATTAAACCTGTTTGTTTTGGCACTGCACTCGTGGGAACGAGAGAAAAACCTATTTGCTATCTAACACAGACTAAGGTTGAGCATTTATCCAGCTAGCATGTCTGTGCATTTTGAAATAGGGAATTCGCTAACTCTGTTGTACACGTGTAACATTGCACTTCAACATATTTTGATAACAACAGCTTCTGGTAAATCATTGTGGATGATTCCATAGTTATATGTTGTGGCACAAACTTCAGTAACAGTCCATAAGCGGTGTGCGTATAGACGTGTCCTTATCATTTCAAGCACAGCTGCAAGGTGTAATAGCTTTCCAAAGCTACTATTTTATTATACAAGGCAGTGCGTTTTTAAAAATTTTGTTTAGGAACATTATATTGGCATGGGGCTGCAAAACTGAACTGTTAAAAATAAAATCATTTAAAGGCATCCATTGAGCAATTATTTATTTATTTATTTATTTAACAAAAGTACGTTTTAAATCATTTTTGCCAACAAAATAAAAGTGGTAATTTTGGTGCAAACTGTCTTTATTGGAACATGTACGCTATATGTATTCACACACATGGCTAAAACAACAGAGTGGTGAAGATGTACAGGCAAATGTCAGAAGGCTTTCAGAGATGTTTACGCAGCCTTATTAAGTGCGATTTTTGCTTCCTTCTGAACTGGCTTTTACACCTTGTGTATTGTTTCCACTTTGATTGGAAAAGTCTCTCTCCAGACTGAAGCGCCTGAACCACCTGCCCATCCTCTAATGACTGGGTAGTAGAGACGAACGGTGGACGAAAATCTCTTCACGCCCTCTACATGTTGAACACTGAAAGTTGGCTTGTATTGAGTCGTCATGTTTAATGGTGGCTTTTCAAGTCAAGTAGCTTGTAACTAGTGAGAGAATTTTATTGACCGACAATACCTTTATTGTATTATTATTATTATTATTATTATTATTATTATTATTATTATTATAGTTTTGGGTTGTCTGTGCGTCTGTCCACGATTCTTGTTAGTGCAGTATCCCGAGAACGAGTGGTTGAAGGATCTATAGGGAATGATCACCGTAACCAGCATATGAATGGATTAGATTTTGGGATCTATCTAAATAGGTCACAGCAAGGTCAAATGTCTGAAGTAGTTTTTAGTAATCATTTACCTTACCCCACCTTCCCCACATGTGTTTGAAGAAGTCTAACATTTCCTGAATATTATTGGAATTCAGCTTGTCAGATTAGGGTTAGATCATCCGACAACGAATGCCTCGCTTAGTGTCATCTGGACAATTGTTCCTGGATTACTACTATAAACCAACCTCATGTCACCACATGGTTTAATAGTTTACATAAAATCATGCAGATACAGGTCAAGAGCTTCACATCAAACATCAGAATGAAGGAAAAAAGTGTGATTTTTACACACTCCTACCCCGTACAGCAGTTCCAACAATACAGCTGTTTAGCACTCCCGAGCCACCGTACAGGCATTTTCAGCATTTATTAAGGTTTTCTAACCGTGATTCCTGTACATATTGTTTCCTGTGACCCCAGCCAGAAGAGCTGACCCTGCTGCTTATCAAGCTGCGACGGCAGCAGGCTGAGCTCAACAGCATCCGAGAACAGACTCTTGCTCAGCTAATGCAGCTAAACATTGATGCCGCCAACCCGAAGGTCAGCCTTGGAGGATTATCTGCGCTAGACTGTGAAGGAATGCTAGTTTTGTTTTATTTTTATTTTTTTCCCTCCCCCATTTTACAGCATGCTGCTGTTTGTTACTTTTTATTTATTGGTTGGGTCCGTCTTGCCGCGTACTAACGGTGGTAAAGTCAGTAGCTTCTTACAGATGTATTGTCGTGCTAATTGACTGTCATTCCTGCTTGAGCAGTGTGTCCTGGGAAAATTTATGCACCAGGCTACTGGGGCCAGTTCCCAGGTGCCTCTGACAGCCAGGAGCTCCAGCCTGATTGACATAAGATATTGACATTTTTTATCCTATTATACTCATATATACACACACACAGTTTACAGTTTACAGTGGTGTGTGTGTGTGTGTAATGCGTGTGTCTGTAAGTGTGTTCTTCCTGGGGACTGGCTCCAAAGACTGCTGCACACAGACGCTTGTGTATCTTTCATTTACAGCCATGACATTCAGTATTCTTTTTTGGATGCAAGTCTGCTCGTATTTTCTATGACCCACTAATGCATGACGAATTTACTCAGACCCTGCACTGCACTCGTCCCAGCCGACAACCGCTTGAATCTTTTTTCAGTTGTGAATAGCTTCTTAGTCCGTGTGTGTGTGTGTGTGTGTGCTTGATGTCAAACAGAAAGGTAAGATGGCAATAGGAATGACCTGC
>JANDJT010057100.1:0-13519 GCA_024331685.1 Stegophilus panzeri
GAGAGGGGTAGGGAGGGGTAGAGAAGTGTAGTGAGGGTTAGTGAGGGGTGGTGAGGGGTAGTGAGGGGTAGAGAGGGGTAGGGAGGGGTAGTGAGGGGTAGTGAGGGGTAGAGAGGGGTAGGGAGGGGTAGTGAGGGGTAGTGAGGTCATCGTGCACAGAGCTGCTGCCGTAGTGCTCTCGTTACACACCTCTTCTGTGGCTGATTGTTATGTTTAACTCCGTTTCATTCATATACTTGAGATCAACTTTTATTTATGTCCAGAGATATAATTATTATTAAGTATAATTATTATAAATATTATTTATCTGAGATTATTCAGAATGGATCAAGAATCTTCAGCACAATTTTTTAAAATAAAAAAGCTTTCTTTCTTTTCTTTTTCTTTTTTTCTTGTAACTTTCTTTTAATTTTCCTTTCCTTTTTTCTTTCTTTCTTTCTTATAATTTTCCTTTTTTCTTAATTTCTTTTAATTTTCCTTTTTTCTTTCTTTTAATTTTCCTTTTTTCTTTCTTTCTTTCTTATAACTTCCTTTCATACATTTTTCCTTTTTTTCTTTCTTTCTTTTAATTTTCCTTTTTTCTTTCTTTCTTTCCTTCTTCCTGAATCTGTCATTCGTCTCTCTCTCTCTCTCTCTCTCTCTCTCTCTCTCTCTCTCTCTCTCGCTCTCTTTCCAACAAACACAGTGTACAAAAGGAACCATTTTAACTACCCATGGCAGCTGTGGCTCAGGTGGTAGAGCGGGTTGTCCACTAACTGTAGGGTTGGCGGTTCGATTCCCGGCCCACATGACTCCACATGACTCCACATGACTCCACATGCCGAAGTGTCCTTGGGCAAGACACTGAACACCAAGTTGCTCCTGGTGGCAAGTTAGCACCTTGAGTGTGTGTGTGAATGGGTGACTGAGAACCAGTGTAAAGCGCTTTGGAAAAATGCGCTATATAAATGCAGACCATTAATTACCCACCGTTTTATGCTCATTCCCTGAATTACTCGCTCCTTCTCTCAAACTCCACCCTCCGTTCCCAAACGGTGCTCGACCACGTTCACCTTGATTTTTTCGCCCTCTACATTCACCTTGATTTTTTTATCTATAATTACATCTAATGTTGTAGAACATCTATGAAACAAGTTCTCGCTTACGTTATAGCAGCTATAAACATCCGATCCCTCGCCAGCCCTCTCTTTATTTCCGAACATGTCAGAACACCTCAAGTTACAGCTTCACCTCTGACACTGGAGACTCCTTCCGTCAATGATAAATAAATGTCTCCTTACAGAGACTTGTCTGCTGTACGAGTCCCTGTGTGTGAGAACGATAACGTATCGGAACGAGCGAGTTAATATAAACCTGCGCTACAGTCAGAGCTGCTGTTATAGAGAATTAATCAACACCTGACCAATCAGAATCCAGAATTCAACATCACTGAAAATTTACACACTTGGCTGTGGAGCTACAGTCCGAGTTACAGCTCATTAACGTTCGGAGATAGATAGATAGATAGATAGATAGATAGATAGATAGATAGATATACTGTATACAGTGCTGTGAAAACGTCCTGATTTCTTCTGTTTGTGTGTCTCTCATACCAAATCATTTTAAACACACAATACAATTTTTATTTTTACATTTTTTTATTGAAACAAAAAATTCCAAATTTCCAATTTGCCAACACCTATCACCAATGTGAAAAACTAACTGCCCCCTTAAACTTAAAAACTGGTTGTGCCACCTTTAGCAGCTTCCTTTCACGGCGCTGCGGTGGGTCTCTGGCCTACTCTTCTATGCAAAACTGCTGTAGTTCAGCCACACTGGAAAGTTTTCGAGCATGAACTGCCCGTTTAAGGTCCTGCCACAGCATCTCAATTGGTCCAAGTCAGAATTTTGACTAGGCCACTTCAAAACTTTAATTTTGCTTTATTTGAGCCATTCAGAGGTGGACTTACTCCTGTGCTTTGGATCGTTGTCTTGCTGCATAATCCAGTTGCTCTTGAGTTTCGACTTACGGACTGAAGACCGGACATTCTCCTTTAGGATTTTCTGGTAGAGAGCAGAATGCATATTTCCCTCAATTACTGCAAGTTGTCCAGGCCCTGAAGCAGTAAAGCATCTCCACAGCATCACACTTCCTCCACCATGCTTGACCCTAGGTGTGATGTTCTTTTTGTGGAATTCGGTGTTTGGTTTATGCCAGATGTAACGGGATTCCTGTCTTCCAAACAGTTCCACTTTCGACTCATCAGTCCACAGAACATTCTCCCAAAAGGTTTGAGGATCATCAAGGTGTGTTTTAGCAAAATTCATACGAGTCTTAATGTTCTTCTGGGTTAGCAGTGGTTTTCACCTCACTACTCTTCCATGGATGCCATTTTTACCCAGTGTCTTTCTGATAGTGGACCTTTATTGATGAAGAGAGAGCTTTTGGGTCCTTTGATGTTGTCCTTGGCTCTTTTGTGACGTCCTGGATGAGTCGTCGCTGTGCTCTTGGAGGAATTTCCAAAGGTCAGACACTTCTGTGAAGGTTCACTACTGTGCCGAGTTTTTCCATTTGGAGATTTCAGCTCTCGCTGTGGTTCTTTGGAGTCCCAGAGCCTTTGAAATAGCTTTGTAACCCTTCCCAGACTGATGTCTTTCAATCACCTTCTTCATCATCATTTCTGGAATCTCTTTCAACTTTGGCGTAGCGTATTATTGGGTAAGACCTTTTAACCAAAAAGTTCTATTTAAGTGTTGATGTGATTGAACAGGGTTTGCAGTAATCAGGCCTGGTTGTATCTAGTCCAGCTGAACCCCATTATGAACGCTGTTTCATAGATTTAGGGAATTAGTAACTACGGGGGCAAATACATTTTCACACAGGCCCAGTTGTTATTAGAGAACTTTTTTGCTTCAGTAAATAGCATAATGATGTAAAAACTGTAATTTGTGTTTATTCGGGTTGCCTTTGTTTTATATTAGATTTTGTTTTCATTTCTGAAACAATTTAGTACGAGATCTACACAAACACAGAAGAAATCAGGAAATACTTTTTCACAGCACTGTATATATTAATATGCAAATATAAAACCCTGACCGTATCTTTAAGGGTAAGTGCCGCAGGTCTGTAGTTAATCCTGTGTGGCCTGGTGATCTTGTCCACTCTGCTGCGTGTCCTTCGTTACAGGCGGATCTGGGTTTAAACGCGTCTCCGGGGCTCGGATGTGATTCGTGCTGTGGCCTTATTAGTCACACGTCCATCCTTCAACTTTATTCAGACGTTTATAGCTGGGGGACATCAGTGTGTCTCTCATCACTGAGTCTGAGGATCAGTGTGTGTGTGTGTGTGTGTGTGTGTGTGAAATGAACTTGTGTAAAAACGGTTTACATTCTGAAACAAAACATTTATAAATAAAAACCATGTCCTCCATACAGACTGAATGCGGCTCATACGAGGCTTCACGAAGTAAGTCATTAGCCCCGACGTGTGTGTCTGATCACTCGCTACGTCGGATTCCGACTGGACGATGAAAGGACTTCGATACAAATGAGCTCGCTGATTGGACAGAGAAAATCCTGAGTGTGTTTTTCTTTTTTTTTTTTTTTCACATTTACCTCCTGAACCTTATTTTTCCTGATGTCTGAAACACACAAGTGAGGATTTTAATATGAGGATATGAGCGTGGTGGGATTTAGCATGTAATACACACACACACACACACACACACACACACTCACACTCGCCGGCTCCCATCCTGGCCTGTTGATGTCCTCACCATCCTCCATATTACATGATGATCATTAGTGTTTCTTGTGGAGGAGGGTCTAAAAACTTACGCGTGGAAAGAGCAGAATGAAAGAAAAAACAGAAAAAAGGAGGAAACGACTTTCCCCAGCAGATGTGTTACTACATTGCCTATTATGTTGCCCATTAAATCGGCTCCCTCAACGGCCCATTATTTTCTCCAATAAAAACCAGCTCGCTGCTGCCTTACATACCCCAATCCGCCCCTCCCCACCACCCCCACCTCCACCTGGTCTGCCTCCACTTCAGAAAGCATATTTAAGAAAAAGATGAAACTCCTGCTTGTGTAAAACGAAGCATTTGATGTCTTAAATACGAACCAGACGCCGTTTCGGTTTCTTGTTATAAAAGAAAAAAAAAAACAAGGAGGAGGAAGAGGGGCGGGTGTGGAGACAACACTTTAATAACTCTTCAGAAAACCTGCCTGGAAGTAAACCCCCTCCACACACACACACACACACACACACACACACACACCAAATTCTATCCGTCCACCCGCCAACAAATAATTCCCCCAATCCCCCATTACCCACATTTTTTTTTTTTTTTTAAACGTGTGTAATCGTCAGTACGGTGAAGTTTTCTGTAAGGAGAAGTTTATTTTAACGTTTACGGAAGGAGTCTCCAGCGTCAGTGCTTTGTAACAGTCAGAGGAAAAGCTGTAACTTTAATGTTTTTTTTACACACCTTCAGGACAGAGGAGTTTATGCTTTGCTTTTTTGTGTTTTTATTATTATTATTATTATTATTATTATTATTATTATTATCATCTTTAGTTTTTGGATTCCTGGTATAATTACTCCATTGTGATATTTTGAGTTTAAATTAAAAATCGAATCGTTTCGGTACTTCGAAGGCATGTGCCGGTGTAATTATACTCCATCCTGGTTTTTTTTTTTGAAAAACCTTTTTTTAAATCATTTCATCACACTCTCAGACAGAAGTAAGCAGTAAAGTACGGTATGTTTTCATGTGACTGGGGTGGTACTCTTACACGAACACCTTAAGTACCTTTTAGTGTGTATCTGTTACCTAGAACAGTTAATGCATCTTTAGGCTTTATTTTAAAAGGTAATTATGATCTGATTATGTACACTAAATTGTTGTTGTTGTTGTTTTTAATGTTCACTACATGCACTCTTACAGGTGAAAGATAAACACTAAAGGTACAACAGGTGTGAGGATTGAGGTTCCACCTCGAGGACAAGTACTGTTTAGTACCTTTTTTCTGAGAGTATAGGGAGAAATCTTACACAGTACTAACAAGTACATCTAAAGACTTCCCTTACTGAATAACTCTCTCTCTACCTCTCTCTCTATATATATATATACTCTCTCTCTCTATCTCTCTCTACTCTCTCTCCCTCTCTCTCTTTCTCTCTACTCTCTCTCTCTGTCAACTCTCTCTCTCTGTCAACTCTCTCTCTATACTCTCTCTCTCTCTCTCTCTCTCTAAATATAAATATATATACTCTCTCTCTCTATCTCTGTCTACTCTCTCTCTCTCTCTCTCTATATATATATATATATACTCTCTCTCTCTATCTCTCTCTCTCTCTACTCTTTCTCTCTCTCCCTACTCTTCACAGCAAAATCCCCAGTGTTGAGTTAACACCGTACAGTGTTTACATATGTCCAGTTGGACACAAATGAACTCTGGAAGTCTTAAATCAACACTCTTGGTGTTAATCCAACACCGGGGATTTAGCTGTGTTCTTTCATTTCAAATTAGAACCTACAGCAGATACGGCGATTTAGGAAAATGTTCACGTTGGGGTTGGACAGTTATTATTCTGGGAATTTATCGCAGCATTCTGAACACCACTGATCAGATCCACCTTTGGCTTTTGCCACTTTGTTGTTGCGATATAACGATATAACACCCTGAGCAGCAGACCTTACCCAGGTCGATCGACCCGTCAGGCCGTGGATGTGTGCGCTCACCCGTCTCTCTGTGTCTCTCTGTGTGTGTGTGTGTGTGTGTGTGTGTGTGTGTACGAATATGAGGCTCAAGTCGTGTCCTTTTTGGTATCTGACATATTCCCGTAATGTCTGGATGAGTTTTGGCATTCAGGAAAGGTCGGCTCATGGCCCGAGTCGAACCTGGCACCATGGAAGCTGTCATGTGGCTTTCACTCTGAAAAAAACCCACATTTTATATTACATTCACACTTACTTAAGTCATCTACTATACAGATAAAGACCTATCAATTAATCTATAAACAAACCATCAAAGTCTGTCAGAACACAAACACGGAATAATCCATGAAGAAAGCTGTAAACGCAGGCAACGGGCAAAACCAGGAAGTACATACCAACACAGGAAGCAGGAAACACATCAACATTGACAAGACTGAGCAAAGAATCAGGGCTTAAATACACGCCGATTAAAGACACATCAGAGGACAAACACAAAGTAGGTGAACACAGTAGGGCAACAGACCAATGACAGGACAGGGGGCGGAGACAAGCACGGAATGACAAGAACAAGAACTCAAAACAATCATGAAAACAGCGCTCGTCGTGCTGAGAGGAGGACTTTGTGACATTCATTTTAATCCTGTCATGTTTCCTGTATACACGAATAACACTCGAACACTTGAGCTACATGGAGAACTGAAAGCAATAGATGATTAGATAATGAAATAATTCCATAAATCACAAATATTTGTGCATCCGGAGATGATTTTCTCTCTCACAGAAATCCTGCAGCGCTACAGCTCTGTCCTTCAGCTCAGAAACACCGCAACCTAAAACATGCCTGATTCGCTTCCTGCATCTGAGTCGATTCAGAGTCGATTCGCTTTCTTGCTAGATTTCACTTGGGAGCGGACCGAGACCACCGTGCTCAGACTCTCAGACTCTCTCAGACCCGATCACAATCGCCGTGTTCTCGCCTGACCTAAGAGACGCACAGAGGAGGACGACACTTCCGAGTGAACCGCAGCGAGAAAGCCATTTGACTCTGAATCGACTCGACCGCAAAGGAGTCAATCAGACACGCCGTGTGTTTTGGGTTGCGGTGTTTCTTTGTAGATGTGAGCTGCTAAACTGAGCCGCATTTAAACTAGTTTTCTACGTAATAATACAAACATTTATTTAGCGCCAGCTGCATATTCTGCGTATTCTCAGGGGGTTTGTTTCGGTCTTTCTGTCGCCGTATTTCTGACCGATGAACGAATGAGCACAATTTCAGCCCTTAACACATCTCATTCAATGCTTTTTTCTTCTTACTTTACTTTTTGATTCATTTTCAATAATGTTCAGAGTGAATCTAAACCAAACCGAATAGCAAACGAACCAAAAGAATCAATTTCAGATCGATTCCGAATCAGCTCACATGGAATCTAATTCACACCTGATTCGCTGATTCGTTCAGAAAATGCGGTTCATGAATTCGTTTGTCATTTTTCAGTGTGAACGTATAACACGTATGTTTTTAATATCAGATTAAATGTAAACGATGTGTAGAGAGGACTTTCGGATCCGCCGGTATGTTCCGCAAATCGTCTTTGAGATTTTATCTCCTTTATTTTTTTATATACGTTTCTTTTTTTTAAATTTTTTTTTACAAAAGTAAATACGACTTGCATTGCACAGAGACCCATCAGCAGGAAAGATCTAATCGACAATCATTCGAGGATCTAATGGAAATCCTCTTATTCCGCCGTGTTGTTACTCTCGCACCTTGTTTACGGTCGGTTATAATTTCGGTTCCAGGTGAGAGATTTCACCGATGAAGAAAACAGACCAGGAGACGACGTTTCACGTGAATTGATTCGGGATGAGGCCCTGACGTGCCTGTCACTTTCTCAAGGGCACGGCTCCGGGATGCTCCGCCGTCCGCTGTCCGTGTTTTATTCGCATCAATTTGACTTCGTTTGGTGCCTTGTTAGCGAGCGGCGAGTGAGCGCGGGCCCGGGTGAGGGGGAAGCAGACGATCGTCCTCTCGTTTCTCCAGCGTGGTGCTGCTGCCTGTCGAGGTGCTGACGGGGGTTTTATTTGGTTAATAGATTCACTCGACCTGTCAGCTGGCGGCGTGTGGAGGCGGCTTGTCTCGTAACACTTTCACGCTTTCGGGAGCCGTGGTGTAAATGAAAACACAGGCGTCCGACTGAACGCTTCTCTCCTGTTCAACGCTGAAGACGGGGCTTTCACCTGAAACTCTGAGAGTTTAGATAGTTCTTTCCACCACGCTTTTATACGTCACAGTTGTGGGGTTTTTTTGAAAAATGTAAAATAATAATAGGCAATTTTCTTTTAGTTACAGTTATCTTTATATATGACACTCAGTGCGCTTTACATAGTATTCGGGGAGGGCGGGGTGTTGTCTTCTCAACCACCGCTAGTGTGTAGAATCCACCTGGATGATGTGATGGCAGCCATATTGCGCCAGAACGCCAACCACACACCGGCTATTAAAGGAGAGGAGAGAGTGATGTAGGCAATTCAGAGATGGAGATTATTAGGGGATGATCGAGAAGGGCCAATGGGGGAATTTTACTAGGACACCGGGGTTATACCCCTACTCTATACGAGAAGTGTCCTGGGATTTTTAATGACCACAGAGAGCCAGGACCTCGGTTTAACGTCCCATCCGAAAGACAGTGCTGTTCTTACAGTATAGCGTCCCCATCACTATACTGAGGCATTAGACTCCACACAGACCACATTGTGAGCGCCCCCTGCTGGCTTCACTAATACCACTTCCATCAGCAACCTTACTTTTCCCCAGGAGCAGGAGGTCTTCCATCCAGGTACTGGCCAGGCTCAACCCTGCTTATCTTCAGTGGGACACCAGGCGAGAACTGTCAGTGACATGGCTCTGGTACTTTTTATTATTTTGGCCCAGATTTGTGCAGTTTTGCTCCTCGGTGTGTCTCTGCTCCATCCTCTTATCCGTCATAAACACGAATGTTGAATGTTTTAAAGATGATTAAAAACTGGCGTGCAGACGCACTCGTAAAGAGTTCCGCTCTAACGCTAATCGAGCACACCGGATCTTCAGGAGCTCGGAAAGGGATCTCAGACCTCGTTTCGTTCTGGATTTCACATCCCGTGACGTCCTAAAGGAAAGCTAGTTAGCTATACGAGTACACTGACTGGCGCTTTCCTAAAAACAGTTACAGGAAGAAGAAGAAAAAACCCACGGATCCCTCCGTGCTCATCTTTATTTAGCAACACGCTCGTACTCGAACTGTGATGAGTGATGAATATTTACCTCCTCAGATGGACGCAGTGTAATAGATCTCATAAGTGAATATATCTGAATGAGGTTATGTAATAAAGCAAATACTTCCATATAAACAGTTTGTTTTATTAATAAAAGTAAAGAAGGTCTAATCCGAGGTCAGATGTCCCGAGACGCCTGTGGTGGCGATGTTTCGTCGGTTCCCCGCTCGCTGCTTTAGTTCGTACCTGCATATACTCCCTGTTTGTCACACAAAAATAGAAGACAAACTCCGTATAAATTGAACATGGAGAACGCTATCGCGTTATCGCACATCCAGCTAAGAGTTTATTGGAGCAAAACTGAATTTAACCAGCGAGATCACTGCACGCCCTCTAGTGGAAGAATAATGAATTGTTAATGAGCAAAACTTCGAACAAATTTTTAAAAAATAGATATCGCACGGATCTGATGTTCAGGATCGTTATCGTCCCGATAGCAGCAAAAAAAACCAAATGGTGGGAAAAAATTTATTTAATCTGATTTTGTAACAAATGGAAAATTTAATTAATTTAATTTTATTTGAACTGGAAATGTTTAGTACATATAAAGAGACTTGATTGTATTTTTTTTTTACTCTTTATAATTATTTACACTGTAGGTTATTCTTGTGTGAAAGATTTTTTTAGGCATGTATTTATTCCTGTATTTTTTTTTTATTTTTTTTTTACGTGCTTAAGTTTAAAAAAAATCTTTCTAAAGCTTTGTAGTTTTTAAAGAAAACAATATCAGTGTCACTGAAACTCAGGGTATCGGTATCGGAAAAGAAAGAGTCGAATCGTGCCGTCTCTAATTTCTATTCCGAGGCTTTACGTGTCTTAACAACTCTTCTCCGCTCTCGTGTGTGTTCCTCTCTGTGTCCTGTAGGTAAGGTGAAGTGTGTGTGTGATGTTCAGGCTCCTGTGTGTCCCGTCTGTCACGTGGTCCTGCGACCCGATGAGCTGCAGGAGCATGTGGAGCAGGAGATGGAGAGGCTATCACAGCTGCACCTGATGTACACACACACACACACACACACACACACACACACACACACAGACAGAGAGATCTGTCACAAATGTAATAAATGAACTGAGACAATAGAGTTAAAGCCGCACAGTGCACATCAGGGAAGACGAAAGTGCTTAGAATTGTTTTTTTAAGTTAAAAAATAAAAATAAAAGTTGTTTTTTTTTTCTACGAGCAGAAACATAATACAAATGTAAAGTGAATTATTTGAATTGCTTTAAACTAGATGGTTTGGATGTTTTTGACAGGATTGAGATTTTTATTTTTATTTTGATGTCAAACTGACAGTAAAATTCAGCCATTCGGAATAAATAAATCATAAATATAAATATAAATACATTACAAAATAAAAAAGTGTCATATACGTAATCTATGAAGTATTTTATTATTTGGCATTATTTAAAGTATTATGAAATGTTTCTAACATTTTTTGGTATGGTCTTAAAATGATAAAGGTGCCAGGAAGGGTTCTTTAACAAAATATTTTTCACTCTTAACTCATTTATTTTATTATTTACTTTTTAAATTTCTTCCTTCTTGTCATCCCTCACTTCCTTCCTGTTGTCCCTCACTTCATCCTTCCTGTCATCACTCTTTACTTCCTGTTGTCGTTTACATCCTACCTGACGTCTCTCACGTTCTTGTCCTCTCTCACGTTGTCCTTCCTGTCATCTTCACATCCTTCCTGTCGTCCCTCAAGTCCTTCCTGTCGTCCCTCAAGTCCTTCCTGTCGTCCCTCACATCCTTCCTGTCGTCCCTCAAGTCCTTCCTGTCGTCCCTCAAGTCCTTCCTGTCGTCCCTCACATCCTTCCTGTCGTCTCTCAAGTCCTTCCTGTCTTCCTCGCATTCTTCCTGTCATCCCTCAAGTCCTTCCTGTCTTCCCTCACATCCTTCCTGTCGTCCCTCACATCCTTCCTGTCTTCCCTCATGTCCTTCCTGTCGTCCCTCACATCCTTCCTGTCGTCCCTCAAGTCCTTCCTGTCATCTTTCACATCCTTCCTGTCGTCCCTCACGTCCTTCCTGTCGTCTCTCAAGTCCTTCCTGTCTTCCCTCACATCCTTCCTGTCGTCCCTCACGTCCTTCCTGTCGTCTTTCACATCCTTCCTGTCGTCCCTCAAGTCCTTCCTGTCGTCTTTCACATCCTTCCTGTCTTCCTTGCATCCTTCCTGTCATCCCTCAAGTCCTTCCTGTCTTCCCTCACATCCTTCCTGTCTTCCCTCACGTCCTTCCTGTCGTCTCTCACATCCTTCCTGTCGTCTCTCAAGTCCTTCCTGTCTTCCCTCACATCCTTCCTGTCGTCCCTCACATCCTTCCTGTCTTCCCTTAAGTCCTTCCTGTCGTCCCTCACATCCTTCCTGTCTTCCCTCAAGTCCTTCCTGTCGTCCCTCAAGTCCTTCCTGTCGTCCCTCACATCCTTCCTGTCGTCCCTCCTGTCCTTCCCGCTCAGGGAGAATCTGTGTGAGAGAATATGGTCTGTCTGGATGTGAATCAGGGCGGAGCAGCGGATTAAAGCTCTCAGTCCACATGAAGGATCTGTCTAATAAACACATTACAGCTCTAATCCACTTAGAAACACAGCGCTGGACTCTAAGTGTGTCAAATTATATTCACCCCAAGGGCGTGTTACAGAGAGAGAGAGAAGGAGAGAAAGAGAGAGAGAGAGAGGAGAGAGAGAGAGAGAGAGAGAGGAGAGAGTGTGTCTCTCTCTCTCGGTCTGACTTTTATAACAGTTTAAACTCAGTACTCTTTTTATTTAAATCCTCGAACACTGCACTTATTATTCACTTCTGTGAAAATGTCTTATATATTAAACAAAACTAATAATAATAATATTAGTTATCTATATCCGAGTCATTTTTTTCTTTTATTTGATCATTTATGAAGAATTTATTAATTATTTCAGTTATAACAGTTATGTTTTATTTATTTATTTAATTGTTTGTATACTTTTTTGTAATTATTTTGTCCCCCACTCTCTCTCTCTCCCCCACTCTCTCTCTCTCTCTCTCCCTCTCTCTCGCTCCCCCTCTCTCTCTCTCTCTCTCTCTCTCTCGCTCCCTCTCTCCCTCTCTCTCTCTCTCTCTCTCTCTCTCTCTCTCTCTTGTTATTTCAGCTTCCAAAAGGAGACGTCATTTCTCACTCATTGCACTTTTTCACCATTTTGTTTGTTTTGAAAACCCATCGAGGAAACTGTTTTTACTTAAATGTTAATTAAGCATTTTATGCAACCACACACCATAACAGACACCTTATTTACATGAGTGATGGAAAAACACATAGTACAGTGTGTTCATCCCTATATGGATATATACAGCAGACTGTGTTTATCCCTATATGGATATATACAGCACACTGTGTTTATCCCTATATAGATATATAGACTGTGTTCATCCCTATATGGATATATACAGCAGACTGTGTTTATCCCTATACTGATATATAAACTGTGTTTATCCCTATACTGATATATAAACTGTGTTCATCCCTATATAGATATATAGACTGTGTTCATCCCTATATAGATATATAGACTGTGTTTATCCCTATATGAATATACAGACTGTGTTTATCCCTATATGGAGATACAGAATGTGTTTATCCCTATACTAATATATAAACTGTGTTTATTCCTATATGGATATACAGACTGTGTTTATCCCTTTATGGATACATAGACTTTGTTTATCCCTATATAGATATATAGACTGTTTGCATCCCTATATGGATATAGACTGTGTTTATCCCTACATGAATACATGCAGTGGACTGTGTTTATCCCTATATGGATATATAGACTGTGTTCATCCCTATATGGATAAACAGACCATGTTCCTTTATATATGACACATGTTACAGTCTTTAAAGTGCAACAAGCAAAATATTGTAACTGGGATCTAAATCTGATTCTGTATCTTGCTAGTAAATAAAAGGAGCTACTCACTATCCCAGTCAGTCATATCTTTTAATGTACAGTGTCGTTGCCATTGTGGGGACAATAGTGAGACCCATTCACAAGGGTGTGCAGAATGCCCGCCCACAGCCTCGAACCCAGGACATTTTAATAGAGAAGCTATTATTTTATAAAGGAACATCCACAGTCCTTCATCTCAGTCAGATTGGTGGTTGCTATGGCTATGTCCAATCATTATAATCATACCCTAAGTGATTACTTCCTCCCAAATTAAAATAAACTGTGTAACATGTCCTAATTGTGCTGTTGGTGATTGAAATAATGCATTTTACTGAGAAACAAAGGCCAGTCGTGTCTGCTGGAATCACTGGTGCATTCAAGTGAGAGACCTGAGCACGGACTGTCAACATGGTCCAAGTGCTCCTAAAAAACACGTCTGTATGTCTGTGTGTATGTGTGTATGTATGTATGTATGTGTGTGTGTATGTGCGTGTATGTATGTGTATGTGTGTGTGTGTATGTGTGTATGTGTGTATGTATGTATGTATGTATGTATGTATGTATGTGTGTATGTATGTATGTATGT
>JANDJT010058268.1:0-13445 GCA_024331685.1 Stegophilus panzeri
TGAACTGAAGAGGAGAGTCCACCAGCGTGGACCTCGAAATTTGAAGGATCTGGAGAGATTCTGTATGGAGGAATGGTGTCAGATCCCTTGCCATGTATTCTCCAACCTCATCACGCATTATAGGAGAAGACTCAGAGCTGTGCCAATATTAGTGGAGGGCACTGTACAATACTGTACAAAACCATGCTCACATCACAGCCTTCTTTGCACAATTCAGGTTTGCACGAATCAGACAGGATCTGATTCACATGCAAGTGACTCATATCTGTTTTTAATTTGAATGCACCTGTGTCCTGAAACTGTCCCTGCATGAGCACATCGATTTCTTCTGCAATTGTTTACTACACTACTCTTTTTCATTAGGTTATTTCTAATTTTGCTTGAATTTGTTTTTTTCCTTTCACTATATAGTCACCACTGTTGCTGTCCACCATTGGTGTTTTGCTGCACTAAGAATTCTGATCTGACCAACTCATGTCACATGCCCCAAAATCGAATATGTATCTGATCTAGGACTACGTATGAAAGTGGCTCAGGGCTGATTTGACAAGATCAGATTTTTGTGTCCACATAGACCTGAACAAATCTGATCTGTGACACAGGGATATTTGTGCCACTTTAACCTGGTAATGTGAATGTAGCCTTAAGCCGTGTTCACATTGGGACAATTTTCGCAGCACGAAAAATGGTCCGTTTAACGCCCCAATGGCTGTCAATGAATGTGTTCACACCCAGGCGTAAAACGCATGGCGTCAAGGCGTCAAATACTTTAAAAGGTTGATGGGTTAGTTATTTTTTTTATGACGTGACGCGTTAAAAACTGCCCGACCAATGAGATTTGCGCTTTTGTTCACACGTCTTCCCATAAGTATGTGAATGCTATTGCTGTCATTTTGATATAATTCACATCATTACTTATTTAAAAAGAGTATATTGTTTAAAATTAGAACTTTAAGGATTTGGCTTTAAAGAGGTATTTGTTGTAGTGACCAAATCACCAAAGACCTTACATTTCACAAAAGTGCATACATGCTTTAGCAGTAAATACTTGCTCTCTTCTTCTTCTCAGTGATGAGCGGGTGTTAGAAACAGAAAGTTGTGTAGTGCCACCTTGTGTACCGGGGTATTTCTGCTTTTCAATAAGCGCCATCTACTGTCAAGGAGTGAATTTGCACTTTCATTCAGCGCATCCCGAGTTTAACGCGTGGGTGTGAACACACACGCAACGAAAAACAGACCTAACATTCTGCGAAAAACGTCCCGGTGTGAACAGACCCTTAGGCATGTGTAAAGAAAATCTGTGAAGCAAAGATCATTTTGAAAGTTCCTAAAACTTTTTCACAGTAATGCATGTTCTTTGTATTTGTGTATTGGGAAACAACGGAGCCTTTTTAAAAAATGGATCCACATTTTCACCAGTTTAGGAGCCAAACAATTACCTAATAAGGAATGGAAGTTTAACAATGCACTACATAAAAATAATGACGACTGTGGAGGATTGTGTAATTTTGGCTTTGACTACATCTTTTCTCATCCTACATCAAATCTTTCAGCTTCTACACACAGTACAGAGACACGGTCATAATCAATCATAATTTTTTAAAAATATAGCTCTCATGCACAATTTGTTGGAATTTCTGGTAAAATAGCTATTTCTTCCCGAGACCTTTGAAGTAACACTGCAATATTAGCTTGGCTATTTTTTAACAGTATTCAAATAAATACTTTAAATTACTGTGCTCATGCCAATGACGTTACTGACCATTTCCAACCTGAAGAGATTTGATGATCTGGACAAACATATTTAGCTAACTAAGAACTGACGCTTTTGCAGTGGAGAAACAATAAACGGTTCCAGATTACGCACTGGGAACTTATTTGTGGAAAAGGGCTAACAGAGTTAGGAACCCCAGATATATGAACCCCACGTTGCGTAGGTATCACTTTCTCCATATTCTGTGTGTGTGTGTACTCACCGTAAGGATGGACAGAAGCTCCTGGATAGGAAGCTCTGGCTTCAGTCGCTCCTTAAACATGCGAACAGTCTGGTGTTTCAGGTAATAATATGAGGCGATGCGGCCGTAAGTAAGAGGTTCTATGGTGCGCTCATCCTGCAATTGAACACAGATTTATTTACCAAACCCAAACATCAGTTATGATTAACCTACAGGGTTAACCTGAGGACTGCCAGGTTCCCTGCTCTTCCTTTATGTATCCCAAGCTACTCCAGGTCTGTTGCAATTTTTATTTACAATATACGCACTAAACAAAAGATGGAGCAGTCTGATATAGCTCTGCTGGGTAGGTGACATTGATTCCCAGACGACTGAAGAAATACGCTCACAAATATTGATTTGTCCACTGATATTTGTCCCAAGTCTGTCACTTTTACTTTAAATTTAATGTAAAATGTATTTACTTTATGCTTTTTGCTTAGTTATTTTCACTGTCAGGTCATTTTTTTGTGCAGGATTTCTTGGTCTACTTGGACATTCATCATCTGTCTTGTAAAATTAACCAAAATGTCAAGACACAAATTATAGCACTTCATGTGAAACACTGGATGAAAACACTAAAAGGAATTGTGAAATTTACTTCAAATCACTAATAAGTGAAAAGTTTAAATGGACAAAAAAAAAAAAAAAAAAAAATTACAAAAAAACTACTGGTACATCCTAAGTTGCTAATGATGAGAGAAATGTAGATGATCACGTACTACATAAATGAGATCATGTTAGCTGGTCTCTAATGGCTTTTATGCCTTATTAGCAAATCTGGGTAATATATTCCATTAATTATTACCTTAATATACTAAGCACACTTACCTCTTGTATTTCCATACAGTAAGAACATTCCAGATCTCGGAGGGTTCTTTCCACTAGATTGGACAGGTACTTGTTTATAGTCTTGTGGGTGATGTCATCTAAATTGTAGTAGCTAAGCATGAAAAAAAGGATGTACAGTCAGTTATAGAATTATTGGCACCCTTGGTAAAGATGATACCTAGAATAAATTTCAATTACAGGCTGAACTAACTTCAGTTAAAGGTTAGATTTCACTCATATTTCCAGTACGAGATTAAGCGAATCTAAAAAAGAATTTTCACCAAGGGTGCCAATAATTCAGGAGCTAACTGTAATATAATTCTGGTAGGCAGAAGACATACATTTAAATGAATAATAATTTAAAAAATAAGGGATATTAGTAAATGAATTTTTTTTTTGCAATAATTTCAAATACTAAAGACCATCCAGGATTATTTTAAGCCCAATATCACACATATGAAAAACAATTTAAGTACATGTTCGTCAAAACCCCTCTCTCAAGACCTGTACTGTTTTACACATTTCTTCTTATAGTCTTTTTGGCCGCTGTGCATTCCAGAGAGACGCTCTACCATGCTTCCTGCAGGACTTCCTCTTCAAATACACTCTTTCCCAGCTTTGACTTAGGGATTGTCGAAACCCAAACACTATTTGGAAAATTTCACAACAAGGCCAAGAGTCCACAAACTTTGATGGATGGTATATATGCTACATATACACACACAATATCTGCTTTGACAGTGTAGTGATTTCTGGGTCAATAAACATCACTGCAATGTCATTTTATTACAACATGTGCTCAGTTAAACATAACTTCGACATTTTCTCCCTACAGTAAAATAACTACCAGCTTACAGGATGCAGGCTGGCAGACACTGTGGAGCTAAAATCACTTCCATGTTTTGCTTAGTATGTGAAAGCTACCACATGAGCCAGCAGAACCGCATACGACAATGCTCTTAATTTTACAACAAACATCTAAGAAAGTGTGTATGTGTGCGTGTGTGTATACGTACGAGTCTGTGAGTGAGACAGAGAGCAAATTAAAGAAACATGTACTTGGCAAACACTGATTTTTTTTTTTCTCCCCTCCAGCATGCAACACTGTAAAATTAGTTAAGCGTGTACAATATGCTAATACTTCTACTATGCAACAGGAACAAACCATTTTACTTATTACTTATAACTGCAGTACAGTCATCAATCAGACTATGACAATTTTAGGGGTATTTTCTCTAGATTGTACTGCTTTTTATGGGCAAATATGATGTTTGTGTGCATGCTGTCACACAAATAGTACATAGAGTTCTCTGATCAAGTTATTGTGTACTATGCAAATAAAGGTTACTAATTTCATTTAAAAACAATTTAGAAAAGCACGTACGTTTTAAATTATTACACGCATGAGTAACCTTACATTTAGCAATGCCATAGGTAACGTTACACTAAACAAGAATACTCATTCACGGTAGAAAAACTCATGCTCCTGACCAATGTCGATATAATAATTTTAGCTCAATAATATAGTCTAATAAAGAAAAATAACAGGAAACTGAACCAATTCCTGGATGAACAATAACCATCCCAAAATGTTTGGCTTTACTTTCAGCACAGCTTGGGCTATTTAGCCAACCAGCATCATAAAATGTCATGCCTGACAAGATGTTTTTCCTCAAAAAAAAAAAAAAAGTCAGACTGCAAGCCAGACCTTTCTCCAAAGACCGAAAGCAACCAGCAGAATATCTAACACACATACACACACACACACACACACACACATACATACATACATACATACACATGTATATATGTATACAATACACGTATATAGAATACCTAACACACACACACACACACACACACACACACAAACACACACACACGCGCATATATATATATATATATATATATATATATATTCCTAGTCTTAAAGAATGTTGGATATTAAAGTGACCGATAATAATGATTTCTCTTCATGTCCACAGGCCCGGTACAAGGGATGTGCAGCGAGGGAATGAGTAATACGCAGCATTCAGTGTGTGGCTTGCTGTGAACATGTCTTGATGTGATTAAGCTATTGCCATTATCATTATGGACATGTGGCCCCTGATGGTGGTGAGGTGCTAAGCGGCACTCTTTATGAGACCCCCGGGGGGCCCACGCCTCTCTCGCCTGGAGAGAGAGCATGCAGCTCTGTCTACGCCACTGAATCATTGCTGATGAGCGATGACTGGTGTCAAGGTGACCGATTCAAACTGCAGCTTTAAAAGCGTACCGGACAAAGAGAAAGATGGGGCTGGGGAACATGACTTCCTGCTCTCACTCACAAATAATGTCTTCCCACTCACACACTCACATTTTCATGCACACACACATACACACAGTCCTCTCATAAACAAAAATATCAACACCGAGGCTTAAAACAAAATATTTGCAGTGTCTTGGCATGCATTCATGAACAAGACATATTGAACATATATTTTTCAAATTCTACTTAAAAAATGTACACATAAAATATACACAAAAACCTCATTTTGCATTTGATCCTAATAATAATCCAGGATCTAACTAATACGACAATTTAATCTGGAAACAATTATTGGCACCCTTCATGGAAAAAGGCAGAACTAAATACATAAAATGAACAACACATGCAATAAGTGATATTAAGTAGTGCCATTTTTCTACAAAACTTTGTGTCACGCGACCATTACAGGGTGATTTGGATGCTTGTTTGGGGTCATTATCTTGTCCAAAGTTCCACATAACAAGCCGTAACATCCTGGCAGAGGCAGCCAGGTTTTGGGCAACAATATCCTGGTACTTAGAGGAATATTTTAAAGTTATATGTCTTCCTCTGGTACCACTAGCCATCAAAAAAGGCCCATATTTTACAGCGTGTATACAGACTCTCCATCACTTCCATCACAACTCTCATGCTGCACACATCTCTTCCATTTTGTACTCAAAGACAATATTAAAAATGAACAGTAACCATTAGAAGACAGGCCAGAAACAAGTGCAAGAAATGTGCTATAGGTACTAAAGTTATCTATAGTTAACAGATTTTGTCAGCACATAAAGCATGCAATTGCTTCAAGCTAAATAAAACAGCTTAGGCAGAACGTAGCTGCTTATGTTATGCTACAGCATGAGCTCGATCAGTGCTCACTACACCACTAAGGGCACAGTTCTTCCTAAATCAGGGTATATGCAGGTATCAGCACTTCAAATTTAATACTTTTTAATACCATAATCAAAACATTTCCAAAAAATTTAAGACCTGTACATCACTTCAATCATGCTACATGATACATCAGCTATAATGGATTGTGTTCATGCATATACATCCATTTCTGGGTTTTAGTAAACTATAGCAGGGTAAACTTCTATAGAGGTAGATGGGAGATTTTAGCAAATATCCTTTTTACATTACCATTTGCTCCAACAGTGAAAGAAAAAAAAAATCCAGTATTTCATTCCCATGACTTTCCAAGAAAGGAAAATATATAGAGTTGGATTACGGCAGTCAGAAGAGAAAAAGATGTTGAATTTACCATCTCTCCCTCAGCAGCTGTATTAGAAACCCCCTCGCGCAGTGTTTACCAGCGCTTTTGTAATTTAATGCCAGGGTAATGTAACAAGTAGTGTTATAAATATTAGGGCTGGGTACAAAAATATCTATTCTCCAATTTTAATCAATCTTCAATTTAACGAAACCGATATCGATTCAGGAAATCCCTGAATCTATTCTTAATGTCGCAGTCTTTCATGTTTTGAAATGTGAAAATGGTTTTATTTCTTAAACATGTTTCAAATTTCACTGTTGCACATTTACAATGTTTTTATTTTTTATTTTTTTACAGTAATGTGCAGTTTGTGCTTACCTTGTGTTCACTGTATGCACATATTTATGATTTCTTGTTATAATGTTTGTTACTGAAAGTAAAAGTAAAAAGTAATTAAACATAATTGTGTGCACCCTATTGTTAAAGTAAAAGTGTATTTCAGTAATATAGCTAAGTATGAGGGTTTCACTTACCAGGATTAATATTAAAATATGGTTTCCATGTCTGCAAAACTAACATTTGAAATGAAATATTGATAACTATTCGATATTGAATCGAAATCAAATCGAAACCATATAAATAAGAATCGAATGGCCAATGGGTCGCAATACCAAGCCCTAATATACATACATTTTTGTAAAGAAGAAAATATATATTAAAAAATCCTTTGCTATTTTGTAATATTCTTTTTGCACTGAATAATATTTAATAATAATAATAAATTTTTATTTGGGGTACAAATAGTAATACAACAATAGTAATATATTTCTGACTTAATTCACTTTTATGTGTTAGACCTTGTGGCTTTTATTTTGGAGGAAAACTGCAGGAAGACTTCCGTTTAATTGGCAAGGTTTTTTTTAATTCACTTCTCATTAGCAATCAGGTGAAATGCTGTAAACCTCTGCCCACAGGAATGTTAGAGATTACTCTAAAGTAAACGCAAAGTGAATCTGGTGTGTGTTGTGTGTAAATGCAGGTTAAAAGCGACTGAATCTCACAGACAGACAGATGAAGATAGTGTGGAGCGGCATTTCCTGTGAACTGAGCCGCTCTAAAACACCGATGAGCCGCACACACACTCCGAGTGTAACAAAGTCACATGGGTTTACCATCTCAAACAGCAACGAGCCAAAATAACACCTACATCTGCTTTACGGTGTCACTTCGGCTGCGTTTTTAAGACCTCTGAAATGTGAATTTAAGACATGTTAATGTTAATCAAGGCCTTATTTTTACATTAAGGAATTTAAGACATTTTAAGACTTTTTAAGGACCTGCGAACACCCGGTAAATGTTTAATGCGGGCTGACAGGCGTGCAAATGCCAGCAGTGTGGAATGTTCTGGAATCGTCATCGACAATTCACAGCAGATGTCTATGTCGTCCTATATGACCTCTGCAGCCAGGGGTTTGTGTGTGTGCATGTGTGATGTTTTAGATCATGGTTCGTGATGTCAGAGTGAACTATGGGGTGGACTCGGGTGCAATGCGGTGGCAGGAAGTTGCCATGGCAACACAATCAGTAATATGTCAGTGTGAAGATGTTCCCTTGTCTCTCGTGCCATTTGAACCACACAGCAAAAACAGGATAACACGCTACTACCAATAAGCAATTCATTACTCAATAAGTGGATACCCATTACACTGCTTTTACTGTAGAGCTGTGATTCAGTTACAGATTAAATGTTTGGTGTAATGATTGTATACAATATATAAGTGGACAACATGGCACCATTTACTCCCATTGTGTGGTTCTGAAGGCTTGGGAGTTGCCATCTTGTGAAATTAGAGCCAGAATCTTTCCAGCAGATATGGCCAGTCAGACAATGGATCCGCCTCTCGCACACCCATATTGGTTATGAACGCTACTTGTTCGTGTCGGGAGCACACGTGATATTAAATGAAGTATAACTTAAAATTTAAGAAGTTAGCAAAGAGCAGTCAATATTTACACTCAACATAACTTAGATTTTTGTGGAAAAAACACTGCTCTTCATGATTTTCATCTTCCTCTGACACATGTGGTAAATTACCCATCTGAATGGAGAAGTGCTCCATTATGCTCTGCTCATTTAGCTGGTGGAGTACGTTTTAAAAGGACAGACTGGTTAACCTACTTACCAAGCTACTTCGAGTGTTCGCTAAGGTCATACAGTCAATAAATTGTTATGAAATTTAGCTAGTGTTGGCTGACTTTTTGTTTACTCATGTTGGTTTGCTAGTTATAATATCAGTAGAATGAACTACAGCTTAGACACCAAAATGAGCAACATACAATAAAAACATAAGAACTGCAAAGAACAAGACATGGCTTTAAGCGCATGTTGTTAAGTGTGTGCACGTTCATGAGACTCAACTGTCACGTCCAAATCTGTCAATCTCCTCATCAACCACACCCTTTTGTTTATCATCAAATAACTCCTTAAAACCATATTTATCATAAGGAAAAATGCTGGGGGAGATATCAGGGTTTACTGAGCTTATACAAAATGACAGAACCCTATTTCCAAAAATAATTTGTGGAGAATGTAACTGAAAAGTGTTTGGGTCCTTTCCTATTTACTAACATGGGAATGGGCGGGGATAAAATGTATTGCAGCCAGCCACTATCGTGCCTCAGAGACAGTTTGGCTTCACTTCTGTGTCCCTGATATATGCTCATGGAGCACTTTATTAGGAACACCTGTACACCTACTCATTTATGCAATTAGCTAATCAGCCAATTGTGTGGCAGCAGTACAATGCATAAAACCATGCAGATATGGGCCAGCAACTTCAGGCAATGTTCACATCAACCATCAGAACCGGGAAAAAATGTGATCTCAGTTATTTTCATAACTGTATTTCTATAAGTGCTGATCTGGGATTTTCGCGCATAATAGTCTCTAGAGCTTACTCAGAATGGTGCAATAATAATAATAAATAAATAAATAAATAAATAAAAACATACAGTGAGTGGCAGTTCTGTGGATGGAAATGCCTTATTGATGAGAGAGGTCAGTGGAGAATGGCCAGACTGGTTCAAGCTGACAGAAAAGCTGCAGTAACTCAGATAACCACTCTGTATAATTGGGGTGAGCAGAAAAGCATCTCAGAATGCACAACATGTTGAAAACTGCAGCGGATGGACTAAAACAGCTGAAGACCATGTCCGGTTCCACTTCTGTCAGCCAAGAACAGAAAGCTGAGCCTGCAGTGGGCACAGGATCACCAAAACTGGACAGTTGAAGACTGGAAAAATGTGGCCTGGTCTGATGAATCTCAATTTCTTCTGAGGTAGACAGATGATAGGGTCAGAATTTGGCACCAACAGCATGAATCCATGGACCCAACATGCCTTGTGTCAGCAGTCCAGGCTGGTGGAGGTGATGTAACGGTGTACCAATCAATGTACCAATCAATCATTGCTTGAATTCCACAGACTATTCGAGTACTGTTTCTGACCATGTGCATCCCTTCATGGCCACAATTTACCCATCTTCTAACGGCTACCAGCATGATAATGCACCATTTCACAAAGCAAAAATCATCTCAAACTGGTTTGATGAACATGACAATGAGGTCAGTGTTCTTCAGTGGTCTTCAGTGGTGTTCCCAGTCACCAGCTCTTAATCCAATAGATCACTTTTTTTAACAAGTATTATTACAGTGTTCCTTATAAAGTGCTCGGCGAGTGTATATATAGTATCAAGTTATTGGCTTAGTGTCATTATTAGCAGTCTCCATATGCAGGAACAAGAATTCAGGCTGAACAAAGTTTTAAATGTTATCTGATGTGATCATCACCTACACTATTACAAGGACAAGCAGTGTAGTTTACACGGTTTTGTATTATCTGGGTTTAACCAGGCTATAACAGCAAACATAACATTAGAACTCTAGTATTTGGCAGAGAAATGGAGTAAACCAGTACATACCTTGGATTCATGACGAGTCGGCGGAAGAAGTATGTCCACGTGATGTAATCCATGGCATCCTGCTTGGAAGCAATAGTTCCTGCAGTTATCTCCGCATTCAAGTGATCAGCCAAAACGCCAAGCAAGCTACAACAGGATGGCATAGGTCAACATTAAATGACAATTTCTCAATGATTATAAGAAAAAAACACTGTGCTCCTCACACTCACCTCGACTCGACAGGGAAGGGCTCATAGAGGAATTTTTTGTAGAAATCTTTCTTGATGTCATGCACAAGGATGACCGCTTTGCCCTGGTCATCGTACTGAGGTCTACCTGCCCTCCCCATCATCTGTAGAACATCTGCAGAAGCAATGACACACAGGAGGTCCAGTACATCTGTGTGTAAGCAGTAACACAAGCATACACATCCCAGAGCAGTTGTTACCTGTAATTGGGTAATCTACGTAACGGTGTGTTTTTCCGTCAAAGTATTCTGTGCCTTTTACAATCACTAAATGGGCTGGAAAATTCACACCCCAGGCCAGAGTACTAGTGGCGATTAAGACCTTAAAGAGAGAGTTAAAAGATTAAGAAGTGCTTTGAAACAACACAACAGTACTCTCAATTCTATGCTGAATAGAACATGTGAAACAACAGTTCTCAAAGTTATTATAGACATTTGTTCTTTTAAAATAGTGCTTTTTAAAGGTAAACATTTTCATGTTGGCACATGACCGGCAAAACCAACAGGTACTGCCTTGTGGAAGTACCTGAATCTTACAGTTGACAAACAGCTCTTCCACAGTCTTCCTGTCTCTCTCGTGTAGACCAGCGTGATGCAAACCAATGCCAAAGGCAAGAGTCAGCTTGAGGTTCGAATCCCTCACTGTGGCAATTATATCTGTCATCTAAACCAAAGAAAAGACGATGATCTCATGATCAGAAAAATACCAGCATTCATATGACTTCACCCGAGTCTCATACATTGTAGTAAAGCTTAACAGCACTGCAGTCCATGTGGAAAAAAGTCATTAGGGAAGAAAGAGAAGATATAGAAGATAAGAAAGAGGGGAAAAAAACAGCAAACTTGTCTAGAGAGCAGAATTTAGACTTTGTAAAATATTTGTATTATATCAAATGATATGTAAGTCTGATTGACTGGGATCTGGCATCTCTCCCAAATACAACAGGTTTACACTAATCTGTGACTGTCAGAAAACACTCGTCTCAGATCATCACCTTGCGAAGATAAATAAATCTTCAAAACCCAGAGCTTCTAAAAATTTTTTCCTAATTTTAATGATCACTTTTTATGCTAGCCTTGTTTTTTAGACAAAAACATACTAATTTCCCAGTGAAGAAAATGTTAATAAATACCCATTTGTCAAATTTCTTTTGTGGATCCTGTTCGCAGGGCCTTTAAAATGCTCCGATTCCCAGTAAACGTGTTCATTCTGTCCCCATGTGATGGCACAATGAGTTAACCTCTGTGATTATGTTACTGAGCCCCTACCTACAGATCTCATGAATAATTCAGAAAACCTTGCAGTGTGATGTGGTACTTGTGTTATGAGGTAGAGTTGAGATTACAAAGGGACAAAAGCGGTTTCCATAAATTGTATTATATACATTAATATAAAACTATATATAAATAGCTGTATTTGATCATAAAAGCTGAGTATCTAATGAGATAGAAAAGAAGATGTGGAGAACAGTGGAGAGAGAGAGAGAGAGAGAGAGAGAGTGTGAGTGAGTGATATGGATGGATGGATAATGGATGAGCCGGTAGAGGAAGAGGCAGGGGGACCCCTGCTGGGAGACAGACAGCTTGCGCCAGCCGCCTGTCACTCAAACAGCAGGATCTCCACCCGCTATACGGCCCAGTGCAGAGCTGCCACAGTGGGATGCAGCATATATCACTGGAACACACACACACACACACACACACACACACAGAGAGAAAGAGAGAGAGAGAGAGAGAGAGAGAGAGAGAGAGAGAGAGAGAGAGAGAGCGAGCGCTGAAGGCAGCATGCTGCTTCTTGGCTGAGGCTTTTTTTTTTTTAACCTTACTACAGATATCCTGATTTTTGTGTCTTTATGTATTTGACAATGCAGCTCATGCACATTCACCTAATCCGATATTTTTGTGGTTCTTCTTTTTTTTTGAACGCTGTAACTCACTACCGTAATATTTATATAATCTTAATCACAACTAAATTCTCCATTCTTACATTTGCTTCTCTGACCTTCCTCAGACCTTGGAAAATATTCATCATATTCAAGGAAAAATATCTGCTAATATGGTCTAACGTCCCTGCATTCTATTCCTGCGTGAGCATTTAAAAGGAAAGGAAATGGCTTTATAGGGTGGCTCGTCTTTTACGCTGTAGGAGTTGGAGAACGGACACACACACAGTTGGCAGCACATCGCCGTCGTAATCGCTGCAATGTCTCTCACATAAATGGCAACTAAAAATATTGAATCTGCCAGTTGTCACTTGTCATTTTGGTGCTTGACATGAGAGCATTCACATATCACAGAATGAAAACAACAGCATTCTACAGATGGAGAGTTCAATAGAACCAACTGAAGCACAGAGAAAAAGGGAATACAAAAAACAAGGCTTATTTGGCACATTGTTTAACTAGATCCTAGTTTCGACGATAAATACAACTTTTATAACATCAGCAGTGAAGCAGGAAGAAAAGAGCAGCATATTTAGACAGCAGTTAATTAGATACGGCACACATATATTAGCCATTTTATCAGGTAAACCTACCATATACGGTCATGTGAAAAAATAATAAAAATGGAAATTGTTGGCTTTTTTAGCATATTTGGACAAACATTTGATCCTCTTTGTAACAGTGCCTATTAATAAAGTTCATGCACTCTATCAAATGACACATAAAATTGACCTTTTGTTGTAATTTGTACAATTTAAATGAAAAAAACACAAACCCAAAACAGATCAGTCACATGGAAAAAGTAAGTACACCCCCTACATTCATCACACCTTCAAATCCATAAAATTAGAATCAGGTGTTCATGATTGGGTGCCAGTGATTATAACCTGCTTAGGGAGTGCAGGTAGAACCTGTCTTATTTATACCCCTCTCATATCTAGTGTCTGGTGTTCCCTTTGCTAT
>JANDJT010059050.1:0-13402 GCA_024331685.1 Stegophilus panzeri
GAGGAACGTTGTTTCGTTTCACTGTGTACTGTACCAGCTGTATATGGTTGAAATGACAATAAAACCACTTGAACTTGAACTTAAATTTAAAAGCTTTTTAGCATTCAGTACTTCCCGTTTTTTGCTTTAATGACAGCATGCACGTGAGCTGGCTCACGATCAAAAGCACCAGAGTGTCGTCTGATCACACGCTTCAATCAAAGAGATTAGACATGTACAGAGCAGTTAACGTCGTCAATATCACATATTTGCTTTTATAAATGTATTTATTTATTTTTTTTTTGTGTGTGTGTGTGTGTGTGAGAGACAAAGTGAATGCTGTTAATTATTAAAGACGGTTAACTGTTCTAAGTGTCTAAATACAGAGTCGTATTCAGAGTTGAGTTAAGCATACAGTGAGGATTTAATATTGAAATTGTACATGTCGGTATTCAGACCTCAGACAAGACTACAGACTTCGGCCTTATTCAGAAGTTTGGTCAGCGTCGTAGTTATACATGATTCTGATCTTGAGCTTGATCTTGAAGGAGCAGTGTTAAGTCCAGCGCCACTGTCTGACAGTTTGATGCAACTACGTTATGTTACACTGAAATTTGCAATATGTTTTAGCTTAAATCAGGACACTTAAATCACTATGGAAGGCCATTCGAGACCAATATTAAATATATAAACGTGAAACGATGGAGCACATTGGATGAGATGCATCTTAATGAAGGAACTTAAAGTCTGCAAGCGTAGCACATGAGCGCCCAGTCAGATTGTCCTTCAAACTGTGGTGATGTTTCGAATTATCTAATTTTTTTACATTTTATTCCATTAATTAATACAAGTCAATATAGTGAATTAAAGGCATGATAAACTTGGCTACATCTCGTGAACACATTACAATTTCACCTTGATTTAGTGTCTTGTGACTCTATTACACGTCGACATATAATATAATATAATATAATATAATATAATATAGTTATAAAAAACTGAATACGGCTCCAGGTCTGTTAGGATACAATTTAAATCAACTTGTACATGTCATGCACATGCTGCATAGCTGGAGCTCCCTTTAGGAGGCATTTCATTCGATGTGGCTGTATATTTACAGTTGAGGTCATAACTTTATGTACGTCTTGCAGAATTTACAAAATGAAAAAAAAAGAGGGATCATAACTGTATTTTTTTTTTTTTTTTAATCTAGTACTGCCCTGAATAAGCTATTTCACGTAACACGAATTGTTATATATTTTTTTATTTTAGGGCACTACTAAATGAAAAAATCAAAACAAAACAACTTTAAATAAAATAATAACAATTCACACCGATCATCCTGTTCAAAAGTGTACACCCCCTGGCTCTTAATGTATCCTGCTACCTTCTTGAGCATCAGTGAATGTTTGCACCTTTTGTAATAGTCGTGTACGAGTCCCTCCGTTGTCCTCAGTGTGAAAAGACGGATCTCGACATCATATAGCCGCTGTTGGAAAGGAGTCAAATATGTAGAACATGCTGGAAAAGAAAAGAATGTGCAGGACCTGGAGGATTTTTCTGAAGAACAGTGGGAAGTTTAACGGCTCAGGACAAACAAGGGACTCGTGAAGAACTCTCACAACACATCATGTCGTGGATCATCCAGGTAACGACACACGGGATTAATAATCAAGGGCGTGTAAACTTTTAAATGGGTTAATTTGTGTAAATTCAGGTATTAATGTGTCTTGTGGACTATATGTAAACATCTGCTATGTGAAATAGTGAATTCAGGACAGAACTAAATAAAAAACAACATGGGATTTTTATGATCCGTCTTATTTTGTTAACAGTATGAAGATTTAGCAGATTCTGCAAGGGGTATGCAAACATATGACCTCAACTGTACTCAGTGTAAGCGTTATGGGATTCTCACATTTTGACACTTATGTGGGCATACAGTAAGTGATCTGTCTCAGTGTTTGCGACTGCGTTATTTTTAGTAACAGTAGTTATTGTAGTAAAAAAATCTGTACAATGGAGTTCAATTTCAGGTGTTGAAGCACCCAAGCTGTCAGTTTTCAAAACCGCAGGCAAACACTACAGAACTACAGATCAAAAGTAGTGTTTCGGTAGTCCAGACGCGTGGCAGACGTGCCCACAAATAAATAAATAAATAAATAAATCCCAGTAGCATCTCGACATTATGAGAAGAGCACCCGTATCATCTTGTTCTCGTCACACTGAGACGTTTTCTGGTTACAACGAGATGCTGATGGGGATTTTCTTTCTCGCTGGCAACACTGCACTGTACTGTAGAGATGCAGACAAGAGCATATTTGATGATGATGATTATTATTATTATTATTACGTTTTATTGAACAGATCCAACCATTAGAACAAACCTATACAGTAATACATGTGTGTGTGTGTGATTTCAGCCACACAGGTTAAGTGCAGTTTGACTTCTGCATCTCAAGTCAACACACGAACAAAGAAACAAAAGCATATTAAAGAAAATCCAGGATTGCTAAAACTGTGCAGTCAGGTTTCAAAATGTAACACTTGTGTGGCTCTGGAACTTTCTGGAAGTTTTTTTAAAAAAAAAAACAACCCAGTCTTCCTTCCCCTTTAAGGATAAAAACGCTGATGCAAAAACCGCCGATTTTAACAAAGCCTCTCCTCCACCGAGATCCAGCAAGAGTCGTCCCTTATCCCGTTTACGTCCCACTATAAAAGTGTGAGGAAAATAAACACCACATTACTACCTAATTATCTATAAACTACATTTAAGCCAAATATGTGCATATAGAGGTACAAAAACATTCTTCCCTCAAAAATATTTCAAAATTCTCCTTTCCTAGTATCACATCAGGGCCAGAATTAAAACAAAGACAGGATAAATTCAAGGTTAGACTTTTAGAAGGAAAGCAATCTAAGCAATTCAGAACGACAGTCTGGTGAAGGAAAAGCAGACCCAGTTCTCATTTTTATTCAAATGGAGTTGTTCTGAACTTTAGGGAAACCCAGGAGGAAAAAAAACAAACAAACAAAACATTTAGTGCAAGTCCAGTTACAAGCACTTACACAAAGAAACACCTTTAAGTTCATCAAATCTATTTGCATAAATTCCCCCAAATGAAACGCCATCGACGGTTATTGTTGAACAAATGAATAAAATAATAGGACGTCACATACGTAGCGGAACGATGCGGCGTTTCACACAAAGCTCCGTTTACTGTGCGAACGTCTTGGATGTATCGAGACGAAGAGGAACATGATCTAGATTAGACAAGAGACAAAGATGAGCAACGAGCAATGATTTTGAGAATTCAAACTGTGTTAGCCCTAGGGAACGTCACAAAGCTCTTCCCTCCCCAGTGAAACGAAGGCGCTCAGGAAACTGTGCATGTTTTGGTATTGAGTGCGAAATCTGCAGTCGTGAAAGGGACTATGTACGACTGAACGTTTTCTGTACACACACACACATCTATATACACGAGCCAAATGAAAGGGGAACTCTCGTCACATTTTGCCTAATATAGGCTTTGCACATACAAAAGCACACCTGCAAAATTCTAATCGCTAAATCACCTAATAAATAACGGACCGCGCCGTGGATCGTAACATCGGTAAGGTTTAGTTTGGATAACGCATTGCTTCTGTCTTATTTCATCTCGCTTTTCTTCATTCAATTTTTCCTAACATTGTCAGAATAATATGAGTAAAATTATTTTAAATGAAAAAAATATATATATATATATAATGTCTTGAGGGCTTTTTGTTATAGTTAACAAGAAAAAAAAAACAACAGCAGACAAAAGGCAAAACAAACAAACAAACAAACAAAAGCTAATATGTCTTGTGAAGGCTTTTTGTTCCGTGTTACGAAGCAAAAACAAACATACAAGCATACAAATATGTCTTATGAGGTTTTTGTTGTTGTTGTTGTTCTCATAAAGAAAGACCGCCAACAAGAACAACAACCAAACAAACACAAACTAAACACATAAACAACAATGAAAAGTCTATGTCTTAGGCAGGCTTTTTGTTTTAGTGTCGTAAAGCAAAACAAACAAATGTTTTGTGAGAGTTTTTTGTTGTTGTTGTTGTTGTTGTTGTTCCCGTAAAGAAAGACCACAAACAAGAACAACAAGCAAACAAACACAAACTAAACAAATAAACAATAAAACCGTATATGTCTTGGACGGTCTTTTTGTTTTAGTGTTGTAAAGCAAGCAAACATCTTGTGAGGGCTTTTGGCTTTAGTCCTCGTCCACCATCCTTCTTCCAAAACATTTTTTTCCCACAAAACAATTCCCACAAAAAAACCTGCTGCATTTCTCCTGAATATAACAATATAAGTGAGGAAGATGGTTCTATCCCTTTTGACTCAAGAGAGGACAGTATCCTGTGAATTCTTATTGCATCAGAAGCTGAGAATGCGGATGAACAAAAGAGAGATTATTGTCTATGGTTCCCTTTGGCTGTATCTATAAACATGGCTGCTCCTGAATTACACGCTCCTCCTGGTCATGTACCTACCTATCGAGCCACATCCTCACTGCCATTCTTTCATAAAAAACATACAACTCATGGTTTGGGTGACAGTTTCAGACCAAGCACACCATCACTCAGGCCTGAGAGAAAGATATTTATACATCAACTCAAACCAAAGACGAAAACATGGAAGAAAAAACTAAACGTCTGAGACTTTATAAAGAAAACGGTAAAACATCACACACCACAATTACCACCCACAGACATCTAAACAAAAAAAAGAAAGAAAGTGGCCTCTGTATTCTATAGCAGACTCTCTGAGGCAGCCAATCAGAGTGCACTGACCAGCCATGTGACAGGAAGTAAAAATGGTCCCTGGGCATCAGTGAAAGTGTAAGCGCTGTGGACGTCCCATCATACCAAGAGACAGGAAGGAGGGAGAGAAGAAAGAGGACTGTCCTCACAGGGTGTGTGTGTGTGTGTGTGTGTGTGTGTGTGTGTGTGTGTGTTTGACAAACTCTCTCGAGCATTTAATAAATCGAGGAATGGAGAGACAAAAAAGAAGAGAAAGAGATGGATAAAGAGAAAGATAGATAGAGAGAGCGAGAGCGAGAGATGGTGAGAGAGGTTTTGCTGTGCTGATGGTTAGCATGTGCAGTTTCACTTTTCCTCCTGTCTGGGCGTGTTAGGGTCACAGGTGGGCGTGGCCTAAAAGGCTTTGTCCATTCAGGTGTGCGGTGTTAAAGGCAGCCTCTGTTCTGGTGGGCGGAGCTAAAGAGCATCAGCTGCTCAGGTATCCGTGCAGTTCCCTCGATGTGATGCTCAGCACAACTCCCGAGTGATTGCCTTTTAAAAAAAAAAAACAACAACAACAAAAACTTTTTACCTCAGATGGACAAAATTTAGCTAGCTAACTGTACTTTCACACTTGTTTTTTTTTTAATGCTGAAAAAAAAAAAATCATAATAGTTTAAAAAACGAGTATGCGATGCACACACTGTAACCATAACAACACTTTTACCAGTCCTAGCTAGTTTCAGCTAACTAATAAGTCACGTACCACTGAACATCCCAAACATACACACTCTGTCATTTTTGAAGTAACAGGAAAATGAAATATTTTTAATTGCCCATGTCGTAACTTTCCTTATCTAGACGTGTTTTACACTGAAACTTGGTCCTCCATGGTTGTTTTTCTCATGTGCCCCAGAACTTGCGACCTGATTGGTTGGGAGTTTAAAAAAAAATTAAAAAAGCACTAGATGTCAGTTGGCACTTTTCTGTGAAAATCGCTGTTGAAAACAGACCACTTCCTGTAGGATTAAATGTAAGATGTCCGCCGGTGGTTGAGAAATCAGCTGAACTAACTGACCGTGTGTACAACTTTGATACTTTGAAGAGCTAACTATAATAAAAAAAACGCTTAGTTTAGCCAGGATAGATATGACTCGGGCCTGAGATAAGCTCCCTCTTGTATTTGGTTCAGTAAATACAATAAATAATAGATTATATAATAACCAGGGCTTTTTATTTTTATAAGTACAAAGATTTTCAAAATGACCTTTCTGAACTCTATGTTTTAACCACGGTCGAGGTCATCGTTGGGTTTTTGCGAATGTCTTTTAACGAGCTACACGTTCACAATCGTATTGTTATATACATGTATATCGTATGTTTTGGACTACCATGGATTTTACGTACCATTTCACGGATACTTTAAAGTCAAAAAAGCGTGATCGTACCTCGGCCGTTACCCAGCGTCTGCGAGTCGAGGTCGTCGTCGATGAACTCCTCCCCCTGGATGATGTGCTGCGTGTCGTCGCTGTGATTGACGGGGCTGGTCATTTCCTGCTCCTTTTCGTTGTGCATCTGGGCGTAGACGTTACGTCCTGGCAGCTTTCTGAAAGGTGAGAAGCGTTAGCGCTCGTTAAGGTGCTGTGAATTCTGGATTTCCAGTAGGCGTAATGAACGTCTCACAGAGTAAAGGTTACTCTCAGTCTGGAAAGTGTCTGTGAGGAACACAACACTGTTTTAGGAAATTAATCAGTAGCAGGATGTACGGCAGCACGTCCATTTTTATCCCTCTTAAACCACAGCGATTTGCCAACAATGACAAATTTGATTTATTAACGAATGACATGTCGTACATTTTATCTGTTTATAGCTACATTTAAGGTTGTGGAGCGCCCACGAAACTAATTATTTCCTGTTCTCACTTACATTATACGTCTGCTTACAGAACATTTCAGCGTTTCAGCGATTAGGCACGCTTTTTTTTTTCCATCCGTTTCTGCTTTACGAGTCCCTGTGAATGAGGTGTTACTATGGAAACGATAACGTATTAGAAGGAGCGCATTAATATATACCTGCGATTTGCAGCTGCACTACTGTCAGAGCTGCTGTTCCAGAGAATTAATCAACACCTTCTGACCAATCAGAATCCAGAATTCAACATATTACCAGTACAGACCCACAGGGACCATTACAGTTTCCATTAAAACCTTTACAATAAAAAAAAAAAATCTATTATAACTATTAAAACCATTACAAATTCTATGAGGGTTTCTGTTTTTTGGGGTTTTTTTCAGCAGGGTAGAGTCTCCCAAATCCGGCACCAATGGAAACTGGGGTTTTAATTTGTTGGCTTTGTGTAACTGTTACTTCACATTTACATGTGTTCTTTTATTTACTCTCATTATTAAACATCATACATATTTATATTGATCGTTACTGGGTTAAAAGATACGATGGAAATGTACCTTTTAAACTTGTAGAGGAGGAAGAGTCCTGTAGTGACGAAGGTGACGAGAAGAATGCCAGCCAAAGCCCAGAATCCGGGACTTCCAGCACTGATCCGAGAGTCTGTGGCCCAAGAGAACACACACACACACACATATATGAATGTCTCACTGTGTGTACATGATGGGATTTTTGTATTTTATCGTACAGCATGCAGAAAAACTGATCACGCACAGACACACACACTTTTTCCCCAACATTGTCATGTGTTTCTATCATCATGCAGTTTTGGTCCACACAAAGAGTTAAATCATGCAAAGACACAAGTGCAGGCGTCACACGGCACCAAGAGTGTTTTAGAAAAAGTCACATTTTTCTATCGAACTTCCTGTAAATTCCATTCTCGCCCTTTCCCTCTAGTCACTATGTTTCTGCACACACCGCCTCCCCATCTCCTCCCTACTCACCCTACCCAATCTACCCAGTCTACCTAGTCTACCTAGTCTAACTAGTGCAAAGATATTCAGAGTGACATTAGCACAGTAAATGCCAGTACAGAGAAATATAAAGAAGTGTTATCCTAGCCATCCGAAAAAGAAGGTCTTTAGATCATTCTGAAATGAATTAAGATGTTGGAGAGTTTGGACTGAAAAGGAGAAGCTTTACCACTGATGAGCCATGGCACTGAAGCAGCAAGATCTGGTCTTAAGCTACTGTATAGGTCCCCTGATGCTAACGCAGATATAGCTCTTAAATTCAATTCAATTCAATTTTTATTTGTATAGTGCTTTTAACAATAGACATTGTCTCAAAGCAGCTTTACAGAAACATATAAACACAGGATAGAGATTTTAAGTGTGTGAATTTATCCCTAATGAGCGAGCCGGTGGTGACGGTGGTGAGGAAAAACTCCCTGAGATGATATGAGAGAAACCTTGAGAGGAACCAGACTCAGAAGGGAACCCGTCCTCATCTGGGTAAATCAAGGTGCATCACTAATGTAGTCATATAATTCTTATTATCTTGACGATCTTGATGACTGGAAAGTTGGAAGGCTGAGGACAACTATATCCCGAAAACCAAGAGCCAAACTGGGCTGTGAATAGCTCTTACAGCTTAAAAAATCTCTAACAAATTTACTCCGTAGCTTAAATTAATATCCTGACGAGTAGACTTTATTTAGTGATAGCTCTGTTCTAGGCCTGTTCGAGCACCCGTGCTAACACTAGGCTCCAGTTTGGTGATAATATGTTGGAGGATAGAAAGGAGAACGTGTCAGACTGAAGGCAGAGGTAAAAACCCACCGCTGGCTGCTGCTCTGGATGACACGTCGCTAGTTATTAGCCCTTAAAGACACACCAGTTTGACATGTTTTACACCTCAGTCATGTACAGTACGTATCTGTGGTTTACAGCTCTGCGTTCACGCAAACAAGCGACAGGTGAATGTTCATTCGTTACGCACGGTCTGGACACTGAGCCACGGTTCCAGACATGGAGACGCCATTTGAATTTCTCAGTTCTGTGTAAATTAGGTACGACGCTGAAAAGCATTAAAACGGTTGTTTTTTTCCCTCCAAAACGTCTACTACGTCAGCTTTAGCTCCTGAATGTCGAGTCGACACTGTAGAGTAGAGTGCGCATTCGCAGGGGAAAAAAAGCAAAGCAGTGTTAGCGACTTTGTCTCTTGTTTGTGCGAACGCAGGAGAAGAACATTCATCAACGCTTCATAGACAACTGCGACACAGTGTTGTGGATTCAAACATTTAGAGATACTGTCTATGGTTATGTCCTATTCAGGCATTGCTTGGTCTATTGTAAGTGGTCTGCTCCAACCACCAAGCACTACCTCGGTGAGATACAGAATGAAACCAGATTTCTATATAAAAGAAAAGAAAGAAGCTTTCACGTGCTGCGTACAAGGCCGCATACGAACGTCTGCTGGAGTCTCTGGAAAATAATCAGTTCATTAATTTTGTATCGTAAATCCTGTACATTCATGATGAGTGTTTTTCATCACTCTTAAATGGTAAATGTTCTGCACTTATATAGCGCCTTTTTTTTAACCTTAGCGGTTCTATTGTACAAAGCGATTTACACTGGTTCTCATTCACACACACACACTCACACACCAATGGTAGCAGAGCTGCCATGTAAGGTGCTAGCTTGCCATCGGGAGAAATTTGGGGTTCAGTGTCTTGCCCAAGGACACTTCGGCATACGGAGTCATGTGGGCAACCCGCTCTACCACCTGCCCCACAGCCGCCCCAAATGAACATGCTACACTGTTATTAAAATAAAGAAACACGAAAGATGAAAGGAAATGTGATCAAATATCATCTGATGGCTTTGTTGTGTTACCTGAGTCAGGATCTGTCAGGGTCACCAGCACTCTCAGTCCACCACGCACGATGAAGCTGACGTTACTCTCTCTCAGAGCCTGCTTTATGCTGGACACGCGCTGCAACACACACACGTGGAGTTTTATATAACTTACTTATACGTACACAACACATACAGTACACAAAGTGTTTGTGCTTTTAAATGCTGGTAGGTGGGCGTGGTGCACTTCTCTTTCTCTTCACCTGATCCGATATTAGGACACTTTGACAGGTTTCATCTCCTAATGGACCATAATGGAGAACTGGTGTGAAGTGTGTTAATGTGTTTGTGTGTGTGTGTGTGTGTGTGTGTGTGTGTGTGTGTTTAGATCAATACCTTATCTGCAAACCCACTCCCCGTAGTGGGCGTGTCCTCTGTGGGCAACACGTATAAGTCGGCTCTGGTTGGCAGCCCGGGCTTCACCATGGTAACCATCGAGTCCTGAGGAAGTCCTGTGATCTGGGAAGGAAATGAAAAATCCAGGAAGCTTCAGGAAATCATCACAAGCGCTGATGAAATGGCATTTTACTGCAATGTATATGAGTTATATGGATGGAATTCAGACACGACCTTTGACCCTGTCCCGGAGTAACCTAACCCCAAGGCAATTTTATAATAGTTGTTATTATTATTATTATTATTATTATTATTATTATTATTATTATTATTTAAAATGATATCTGATGACAAATCTTGTGAGATAAATTAGTCCCTACAGCGCAGTGTGTGTGTGTGTGTGTGTGTGTGTGTGTGTGTGTGTGGAAAAACCTTGGCCAGCATCCTGGTGACCACATGTCCCACGTCCTCTCTCCACTCCGGGATGTTCGGGTTGAAGCGATCCAAGTTCGGACTGAAGCTAAGAGGAATGACCTGGAAGTGATCTGACAGAAGAACAACACCACAGGTCAAAGGTTAAAAGTGAGGGGAAAATAACAAGTACTAGATTTGGTATTAATGTATAACGTATGTCCAGTGGTAACACATAATGCTGCTGGAACCGAAAAGAAAAAAAAATAAATAAAAAGAAAAAAATTATTTACAGATTAGATATATTCCTTCATTAAAGCAGATGATTCTTGGTAAACAATAACACCTCCCTCTTAACCCGGTAAAAAAAATATTCATTTCGTCTGATTATACACTCAATTTTATGTCATCGTGACACCCAGTGGACAAACCAGGAACTTCGTATTTAAAACTTTATTAACACCACAACTTTACTATTATTATTATTATTATTATTATTATTATTATCACTTTTATGATCTTTTCAGCTACTGTTCCCTCCAGAATTATTCATCAAAACATACAAATTACGAAACGTTAATACTTTTATAGTCCGTAAAAGCATGGACAACGAATGCATAAAAAGAATAATGTGTGCAATAAGTCATAATCTGGAGCTCAAACATACAGTGACGTAAAAACTTTGCCCCCCCCACCCCGAAACGACCCCCCAGTTATCAGAATTATCAGCACCGCTACGAGAAATACTTTGAGAGAATAAAAGGTAGATTATACTGCATTCATACTCTCGTTTTAGTAAGTTATCGTTTCTATAGTAACAGCTTAGGCATATAGTCATTAATATGGTGAATCTTTCTGTAAGGAGAAATGGAAGGAGTCTCCAGTGCCAGCGCTTTGTAGCTGTGTTTTTAAGCCTTTCCACGCACAGTGTACACACTTAATGAGGTAAATTAAAGATTTATTTTTGTTTGTTTTAGGAGAATATAAGACCAACATTTTCTGATTTCTGTTGCTGTTCAGATTTAATGCATCATGTCCCTGTGATATATCTTTATAAACATTCTACAAATCCCTATAAATCTTCTTTTTTTTTTTTTTTTTTTTTTTAATTGAAAAAGTTTTTTTGTTTGTTTTTTACGCTGAATCATATAAAGTCAACAATACTGCTATACTTTGATCCAAATTAATCTACCTGATTACCTGAATATTTTTTTTTTTTTTCGTTTGTTTAGTTTTAGTTCAGGATTTAGTTTTATATAAAAATATATTTCATCCCATTTTTTATGGTATTCCTGCACAGGCACAATCCATTTCCTTTTTAATATACTACACAATATCTTACAGTTAAAAATTAAAAAAAAAAATAATAAAAAACCACGTGATGTGTGATGAGTAGGAAAGAATTGAAATCATTTATGCATCACGGGGTTAAAGAGAGAGAATAAAGAGAGCTAGAATGTACGTGAGAAGAGGAGCTAACGTATGTAATGTAACTATAAATGGATAAATGTAATAAATAAATACACTGCAATCACTGGAATAATCGACACCTCACCACCGCAGTGTTTTAATCCCTACTTAACCTGTATGACCTGTATGACCTGTATGTGTATACGTATAAGATGTATTAATATTAACGCCATCTCACCGTAAACGCGCACGGTTTTGCTGTCCTGCACCATGGAGCGTCCGTTAGATGCCTGGACGGCGACGGAGATCTCGCCTTCTTCGGAAAAACTGGTGCGAATACTGTTCTCCAGCGTCAGCCTCGGCTGCGAGAGACACGCCCCAAAGAGCAGAAAATGCGCTATAACGTTATCATGAGACCTGACCCGAAACAATCTGTCAGAGAAAATCACTTTATACTGAACCTTAACAAATCTTAACATATAACACTTTGTATTACTCTACATTTATACTGTAACGTCAATAAAAACGTAGGATTTCTTCCTCATGGTAATAAATGAACAGTTTATGAGGACGAGCCAACGGTAGCGGTCCAGATACATCATGAAGACCCGACTAAAAGCAGTGTAAAATGTCTGTAGCATTGATTTTATATCAAATAAGCAAGAAGATGAAATAAAAATGATGAAGGCGCACCTGCAGCTCCGCTCCGATCCACCAGTAGAAGACGGTGAGGTTCGAGTCCTCAGGAAGCACCACAGCGGTCAGGTTCACTTCCTGTTTCCTTCCTGCGATGGGCACCACCTCCAGATGGACTTCCTGTAGAGGCACTAAAAACAAGCGTATACACTTACATTCACGTCGCTCGTCCAAGAACGGCTAAGGCAACCGAGTCGATTCCATAAATATTCCATAAACACGTTCATATTACTCCACAACATCTCTGTGGTAGGATCAGCTAATAATGTTTCAGTGTCACGGACACAGTGAACGTTAGCAACAGCTACACGGTGTGTTTGTGCTGCGTTAACCAAGCGGCGAAATTTGAACGTTGAATGTTTAACGCAGAGGTTTAAAGTTTCATATTCCTTCTGAATTGTATTTACCGCAGTCGATAAAATTTAACTTTACATTTCTTATAGTTAGACAAGAATAACAAGCAAAAGCTAAAAGGAAACAAGCGGCCGAGCGTATCCTGTAAGATTGCATTCCTCAAAGTGTCGGACATTCGATATGATAAACACATACGCGCTCGTGCTTAATGTGACCCGTGATGTAGCTAACGTTACACTTTCTTTCATTTCGTTTCACAGTCATGTGTGTGCTGTGCTGTATGCGAACGCTGCATTATGGGTAACACATGGACAATCGTTATGGAGCCTCGGCGACGTGACTCACGTGTGACCCGGATGTACAGCATTGCCTGATCGTGACCGGCTGTGTTCTCCGCCTTCACGCTGACCCGATAAAAACCCGGCTTCTCGTAACGATGCTGGATCGGTTCATCCGTCACCGTTAAGTTCTGATAAATCGCCCGGACTCCGTCAGACAGGTCCACCTGGTAACGGGTACTGCTCGTATCACCCTGAGAGAGAGAGAGAGAGAGAGAGAGAGAGAGAGAGAGAGAGAGAGAAAGAGAGCGAGAGATAGAAAGAGAGAGAGAGAAC
>JANDJT010059773.1:0-13362 GCA_024331685.1 Stegophilus panzeri
AAATGACGATGCTTCACAAGAAAATTGTTAAACAAAAGTTATTTTATTGAAATAAAGGGTAACATAATATAACATTCGTTGTCCCTTGTCATTTCAAAAACCGAACCAGACAGAACGGTTAAAAACGGGGGATTTGAAAACTGGTTCAGAATCATAGTCTTTGTTTTTAGGTGGGGAAACAAGGTGAGAGCTATCTTTACATCTTTTTACGTCAGATAATTTCCATCGAAAACCTCCATTAGGTATTGCTGAAAAGGGTATATTTAGGTTGGCTATTGTCTGTAAGAACTCTTTCCAGCCTAAAGTCCTCCGGTCATCAGATACTCGATGAGGGGCAGTGAGATTTTTAAGCAAATCCACCATGTGAGATCCTTTGATAGTGTTTCCTTTAAAAATAAATTCTCCGCTATCGTTCCACGAAGCACCGGCATTTAAAGGTTTTTCCATAACATACAAAGCGTTTCTTTTGTTTCTTGCAGAAATGTTAGCGAGCATTTCCTGTATGATCTCGTCTTGGGCGGTTCAGTCACCGCTGCTTCCGTTTTGCTTTCCGGTATTTTAGGTAGGGACAGGGTCAACTGAGCGGTTTCCTGCTCTCCTAGTTTAACCAAGGTTAAAAAATTTTAATAACCAATACTGATAGAAAAGTACAAAATCATTATCAGATTCAAGTAACGAATGGCTCGGTAGTTATCATAAATTCTCTGTGAATTCTGTGTTGTCATTATATTTTCTCTAAGGCTGAAAATGATGCTCCAAGTCAGTATTATTCACCTTCACTAGATTATACTGTGCCTTTAGTTTGGACTCTAAAATTAGAAATAAAGGCTTCTCCTTCTTCTGAATTATCAATTATACAATATTCAGTGATCTTCCACAATATTGTGCACTTTTTTAGAATCTCAATTTGTATTTGTAAATATGAATTAATAAAAATTGACTGGAATGAATCATGGGGAAAACTGGAAAACAAAGTTCACTGAATTTAATTCAAAAGAGCATGCACCAGTAACACCTGGCACAATCCCTCTTTTATTATATTTGTTTCAGCTGCATATGTTAGAACAACTTTTGTTTGTGTCTGTGGTTAACTGATAACATGTTGGTAAAGTGAGTATCTTGGATATTTATGTTTTTGTACTGCCTTTCATTTACTCTGTATTACTGTGGTAGTACTAAGGGCGTAGTGATAGAGTGCAGAATCTGAGAGCTTTAGACCTTTAGAAACTTTAGAAACGAAAAGATACTTCATTTCCTCTTCTTTTTCTAAAAATATCTGGACTTTTCTATCCCATTAAAAAAAGAGAAGAAAAAAAAGTGAATGAGCGAGAGAGAAAAATATGAGTGAGAGAATTCAGGTAGTTTGTTATGCCTTGCTCCCATTTCATCATGGGGAGTAGTGGATATTTTCTGTGTGAAGTGTCTAGGGCAGACCCAGTGAACTGCGCAATAGCTACAGTCCTGGAGTTCTTACAAGGACTTTTCTCAGCGGGGTGGGCTCCTTCTACAATCGGGGTTTATGTGGCCAACATTTCGGCCAGCCACACCCCTGGCTGAGGCACATCTGCAGGCCACGCATACCTTCCTGGGACCTTTCTGTGGTCCTGGAAGGTCTGTCAGGTGCCCCATTTCAGCCCTTAGAGTCAGCCTCTGAGAAGCTTGTGACTCTAAATTTAGCTCTTCTGCTGGCCCTGACATCTCTCAAGCGAGTAGGAGATCTACAAGCTGTCTCTGTTTCCCCTTCCTGCCTTGACTTTACCCCTGGATTAGCCAAAGCCTTCCTGTATCCTAGGCCGGATTATAATCCTAAAGTACCTACATCTGCTGTCCAGCCTGTGGTGTTGCAGGCTTTCTGCCCTCCTCTTTTCCTCACACTGGAACAAGAGAGAATGCACCTGCTGTGTCCAATAAGGGCTCTCTGTACTTACATCCACCACTCCGGTCAGTGGTGTAAGATGGAACAGCTCCTGTACTGCTTGGCGGCGACAGTAGAGGTGATACCGGGTAAAAGCAGCACATCTCTAATTGGATAGTGGAAGCAATCTCTATCACTTATGAGGCGAGCGGTCTCACTACGCCTCTGGGCATAAGGGCTCATTCCACTAGGGGGGGTCGCCTCCACGAAGGCTTTGTCCAACGGGGTATCCTTACAGGATGTGTGTGCTGCTGCAGGGTGGTCATATTCATTCAATATTACAGACTTGATTTTCATTCTGCCCTGGTCTCAAGTGCCTTGTAGTGACCCATGGGCTTGGGTCTTTTTGAACAGGCCGTACCCTCAGTCTGGGGTTGTTTTTGACTCTAAGCCAATGGGATTGTATTGAGAAGTTCCTGACTTTGCACCTTTATACAGTAAAAATTGTGGTGCGCTGTTAGGATATTGTTTGTACCAGGAAAGATAAATGAAATCACCGAGTGACTCATAGCAACATTTTAGCGTAACAGTGTCTGTTTCTTTCCTGACAGTGTTGGTGTCTGTTGTCCCACTTTTTTTTTTGCAAAATTACCTGTTGTAAAGAAGAAAATGAATAAATAATGCTTTGACGTTTTTTGGAAACAAAATATTGACTTAAAAAATTACAAAATTACTAGATTACTGCTTAAAAACATGGATATTAATTAATACAATTGATTAACTAATGAAAATTAATTACCTGTTGCCACAGTGAGAATCAGTGGTATGTATCTCACTATGTACAGTAAATTGTATAGTTGAGCCATTTCTGAACACAGCTCTGTGAGGATTCTGTATAATAGTGCTGTATGTACTGAACTGTACACATGAGGGAACACGTCTCTAGAAGGCCACACCCAGGAAGTGCAGCTGTTGTAACATAACTTTGTACAGATCATCATTTCACCGTCTCAGTGACAGTGAACTGAGTCACCAGTACAACACAGAACATTTCCACTCTTCCTGAACAACTCACTGCATCTGACTTCACCTCTTAAACATATCTTTTGGAGTTAGGGCCTGTGTTGTGTGTCAGGATTTAACATTTATACAAAAAATATAACCCTCTGCCAGTCTTTTATTTATTTATTTTTTATTATTTTTATTTTATTTTACTTTATTTTTTTGTGTACAGTAAAATATAATTATGTTATTGTACTATTCAAATGGCAATTGTAGTTCAGTTATTTACCCATGATACTTAACAAAAAAAAAAAAATCCTTAATTTATTAAATGGTGTCTTAAAAGCCCTAACGTGATGAATATTCTCACTGATCACTCCATCTGAGGTTTTTGTATGAATGATGAATGTCCAGTTGCCATCATGGATAAAAATCAGTAACACCCAAGACAGACAAGATACTCTTGTTCGCACCAGGAGAGAAAATGGGATTGGTTAATGGGGGGGGATTAATAAAACAATAGTTTCACAGTGCATTAACACAATGACCTTCTGCTTCTTCCCATTTTTGACCACTATGTAAAATAATAACTGTACTGAGCTGAATGTGTTGCTGTGTTCACTGCCTCACTATTGTGAAGCTTATATGTGACCATATCAATAGCACTTTTGCTTATATCTGTCAAAAGTGGTCATTCGTATTTCAGTGGAATTTAAAATGCATGCTATTGTTAATGAAGACTTTATGGAGAGTAACATTTGTTGAATGTCTGATATGTATGGTTGGCTCTGCCCCACCTACCACTAGAACAAGCCACCAGTGCCTCAGTCTCAGCTAGCATGGTTTTATATGTCTTTAAGCAGAGGCTGATTTTTACCCCTGTGTTTGGCTCCAGTGTTTATCCAGCATGTACTATACAGACAAACTACCTTGGCGGGATAAGAAAGAAAATAAAACATTTATACATTGTTTGGTGAAATATATGTATGGTTTCTTAAAGTATAGGTGTCAAATTTTATTTTTGGTTTTTTGCCTGATCACAACCACAGTAACAGCCACACATACTGAATATGGTCTCTAATACTAATTTTTATATTAGACCTTACATTTCAGTTACATTTATAAGACCAGTGGTTTGTGATGTCTTCTTACCCTATGTATTCCCATCTGAAATGTTGCAGATTTAGTAATTGTGTATGTTACTGTTATTGTATTTTTTGTTCCAAATAAGCAGTAACCAAATAGGAAGGAAAAACTGTTGTAAAACAGTAGTAAAACTCAAAAACTAAACTGTATTGGATACTGAGAAAGCTTGTAAATTCACAATACATACTTTCTGTCCTATCAGGGGATTAAACACACAAATTTCCCTTTAGGGAAAATGTATGATCTTGAAATACATCATACTTTACATTTTAAACCAGCATACATTTAAGAACTGATTCTTAGTCTTTGCTTCACACTTGCTTACACTGAACACTGTGCAAAGGAGCAGAAGGCAAACAATGCACTAGTAAATAAGTCAGTTCTAGTCACATGGCTTTTTTTCCATTAAAATGGACGGTAAGTGTATATAATATAGAAACTGTTTATTGTTTCAATATTATATACACTCACCGTCCATTTTAATGGAAACACCTGGACACCTGCTCATTTATGCAGTTATTTATGCAATGATTCAACCATGTGTCAGCAACACAATGCATACAGTCATGAAGATACAAGTTAAGAGCATCAGTTAATGTTCACCGGAAACATTAGAATGGGGAAAAATGTGATCTCTGTGACTTTAACCATGGCATGGTTGTTGGTACCAGGTGGGCTGGATTAAGTATTTCAGAAACTGCTGAACTCCTGGGAATTTCACACACAACAGTCTCTATAGTTTACACAGAAAGGTGTGAGATCACACTTTTTCTTCATTTTGATGTTTTATGTGAACATTAACTGAAGCTCTTGGCCTGTATTTGCATATTTTTTGCACTGTTCTTCTGCCTCATGATTGGCTAATTAGATAACTGTATGAATGTGGAAGTGTACAGGTGTTCAAAATAAAGTGGGTGGTGAGTATATGTTTATTTATGACACTCAGATGTTCAGATTTCCTTTCCTCAGAAGAATTCAACAGTGTAATTATTCCAGTCAGAACAGAGAAGCTCATGAGTCCACTGGCATTCTGGTATGAGGATTGAGTAAGCCTTTTCTTTAGTGCACTAGCTAAATCATTTATAAATTGCCCCTAGGAGTTTGGCTTTCAATATAAGTAAACTGTTGCAAAGTGTTTTTGTGTGTTTTTTTTTATTTATTTTATTTTGGTAGTTAATCGGTTAATTAAGTTAATCAGTTACAAAACTGGTCAAAGTTTTTGTACAGTGTGATTGGATTTCCTGTCACTGTGGGCTCCAGAGCACAGTAGTATAGTGCAGAGTCTGATACAGCAGCAGAGGAGACGAGCAGATCCACTTGTTTATCTCCATTAACTTCAACAGACAGACGTGAGGGGATCGAGTCACTTTTAAGTCCACTTGGATGGATGTAAAGTAGGAACTCCAGGTTTTGATTTTGGATATTGCCTGTACCATTGCAGGGTGGTTACTGTACCACTGAATTCTTGTAGCTGCAGGACAGAGCAACATTATCATCTTCATCTACAGTTTTATGAGTGACAAGTGGCTCTGTTGAATCTGCCATGGAGTCCCCTGTCATACAGAAAGGAACATTAAATCAGACTTTTTTTTTTAACACCACACACAGTAATTAATCACAAATTCAGCATGTAATAATTTTGAAATAAAAAAAGTAAATGTTAACTCACCTAGTGAAAGCCACAGACACAGGAATATAACAGTGAACATGATGAGTGGTCTTAGTTGAATGAAAATATTCCTGTGCAGTGCACATTTCACTTTCGCTTTTTAATTAGCAGCAAGTCAGGGCGGCAATTGCTTGAATGGTGGGTTCATTAAAGGGATGTGCAGAAGGGGGGGGGGGGGGTCCTGGGGGGGCCCGGGCCCCTGCCCTTTTTCTAAATGATTTAAAAGTGACCCTCTCAACATTAATTAATAAACAATTATATTATGTAAAAAGCATTTGAATTCAAATTAACATGAGAGTGTGCACAAAACAGTAGCAAACTAATCACAAGAAAGTCAGAGAATTTTCCTATTTATTTGTTCAACTTGAGTCTGCCATCAGATAGTCTCTTTGTCATGACGCAATTGCAATGCATCCTGTTTCAACAGGAAAACAGGTATGCTTAAACTACTAGCTCTTCTGCTAACCTTTTCATATTAGCAGCATTTTATATGCTTATCACCAATAATTTTCAAATTGACTGAGATGGAATTTGTTGGTAAGTACTTCGTTAATTTTCAAGTAACCTTGTTATATTATATGTATGTTATATAGTCAGTAAAAGCACGATGCCAAACAGACGGCAGATAATTAAAGAAAAACTGAAGAAGGAGTCATTGAAAGGGACAGCTTAAAACTTTGGGACTAAAAAGCCAGTTCAGCAAGCAGTGCTGCTGTTTTATGGAAATCAAAGTGCTGCTGCCAAATCTAAATTTAATTGTGAAATTAACAGTTTTACTGACTTTACATTAAGTGACATACAGTGGCTGTGTCACTACATTTGTGGATGGTAATACATTTCATAATGTTTAAATTTTCTTTTAATGATTCTTTGGATTCATCTCTCCACTAACAATTACCAGTTTGTTGTAATTATTTCTAAAAATTTAAAAATAAAATACCATTAGGTAATATTATTAATGTCATTCTCATATTCATTATTGTGACCACACACAGTCTGTTTACAATGTCAACCAGGGTGATAAGAATATGTAGTTAAATTAAAGTTAGTGAAGTACTAACATAGTACTTAAATACATAACATACATACATAGTAGTAAAGTAGTAAAATTAGCTCTTTGGTAATATAGCCCGTTTTTTTGTTTTTTTTTAACATTTGAGACCCTGACCCTGAGGAACTCTCTGCATGTCCCTGATTCATTATTATTCTTAATGAAAAACACAACAACAACAACAATAATAAAACAGTACAATTACAAACTCGCTTATATTAAACCAAATCTTCCCCTATAATCATGTCAGTCAGCTCACCTCACTCTTCCTATCATGTGTTAAATGAAATCTGATTCCTTCTGATCTGTGCTGCGACTCTAACTCATTCCGCTCATGCTGAATTGAGCAGACATGTTCAGTTTTTAATTGTGGCATCTGTTCTCTAACTGAACTAAATGATTTTTATTTCCATAAGAAAGCAAAATGACAGTGGTGGCGGTACTGCGGTGGGCAAGTGATGGGCAGTGTGATGGCCAAACACCGTGTATCGACTATCGCAGCAAGCTTAGTGACAACCATCCATCACTTTATAGTCAAATATAAAACCTGTTTAAATGATTTCAGTGTGTGTATCAGTACTTTTTGTACATTTTCAGCTCATCTTAACAATACCATGATAATACTGATAAACGTGATAGTTTTGGTCACGAATTGTGATATGAAATTTTCATACCGTTACATCTCTAGTACCACTCAGCCATTTCTCCCCTCCCCTGTAATTAATTTTTACCAAAACCTGTTGACCATCAATAAAGACCCTGACTTTATGGGGTTTTCCAAACTTTACAGAGCATTCACACTTCAGAGTTGGTGAAAACCATGGCTGTGTAAGAAACAATCAAGTATGGACGGATCTCTTAAGAAACAGTTCTGCTGGTGTCTTGCCAGTAGTACTATGAGGTATGTTATGATAACTGTACAATAAAAAAAAATAGCGATACAGTGATGAATCATCCTATGTGCCAAGGTTCTGTTCTTCACTATTGTTCTTTTTTGGAATACACACAATAGGAGCTGCCCAATCACTATAACTGACTCTATAACAGAGGAGATAACACCTTCAGCTTCTAGCTTAGATAGCTTTGTCGACAATCTCTCTCAAAGCATATGATACAGGGCAGGGCTTGCAAAATTTTAGCACAACCTCCTTCACTACATGAAGCTTGGCACTGATGCCCTTAAGCATCCCTAATTCAGACTGAAAAACAGAGTATCTGTCACACAACTGTTCCACTGTTTCACTGGTCAGTTTGTTTACACATGACCCGTTTTGGTTCAGGCAATTAATCCAGTCTCTTCCCATTAAAGAAGGCCCATTTCCTTTTACAATCATCAAGTCTAGTATGTGTGTTTTGTCATTACGCTTCACTTTGACTGTAATTTTCCCCTTAAGTTCTAGAGACACTGTGCTGGATGTTTTCAAAACACAGCTAGCGGGTGATAACTTTAGCCTGTGAAAACGGAGACGGTACAATCTTTCTGAAATCACGGAAACACCCGCTCCCGTATCTACCTCCATTTTCACTCGCAGACTATTTATCCTAATATACACATAATAGGGTTTGTCTACCTTGTCCACATCTGAGTAAATAGCAAATAGTTCTGTCCATTTTATGGCACTCTCAGTGCAAAACACGCTGACTGGACGCTCCATAGTTGTATCAGGATCTTTCTGTAGCTGGGGTACATTGCAATCTCCTCTGAATCATTGCTCGTGCGCGCTGCTACTCAATGCACGGTGTTCATTGCGCCACGCTGCTCGCAGTGGTCTCTGATTAGGTGCAACAATATCCTATAATGCAGTGGCATCCAGGTGCTTCATCTACTTTGCAGGCTTAAAATCACTTTTTCGTTCCTGACGCGCCCAGCAGGCTTGCACAATATGTCCCCACTTGCCACACTCATGGCATTCAACATCCTTGAACCGGCACACTTTTTTTGTGCCCCTTTCCATTATATCAGTAGCACAGATTTGCATTTGCCTCTTTCGGCCTTGCAGAACTTTTTTTGTCCATGACATGTGTTTTGAAAATCTTGTGTGAAAACTGTTGCAAGCTCTTTAGAGTCACTTCATATGCCAGGCTCATCTCTATAGCAAGTTGAAGAGTTAATTCTTTAGAATATGCAGCAGTTAACAGCCAGTCTCTCAACTCTGTACTTTTTATTCCACATACAAATCTGTCGCATAAAGCTTCATCTAAGAACAGGCTGAACTTGCAAAGTGGCTGACAATTTTCTCAAATTAACAATGTATTCACTTATAGATTCGCCTTCCAATTGATTCCTTGCATCTCTCCACAATTAAATTTCATAGTGCACATAGTGCTTTTTTAACAGCTCAATCTTTAAAAGTCTTTTGTGATGGTTTTTCATGTGTGCATAAATCTATTAGCAAACTATTAGCAAACTTTTTCCAACAATTGTTAGAAATATTGCTTTCATTTTCTCATCAGTGTCTTTTAAGCCATTTGCTTCAATATATTGTTCAAGCCTTTCCAAATAGGCATTGAATTGTTCCTCACCTTCATCGAACTGGAAATCCCCTGGCTTTCTGAAAGCCATTCTAACAGACTCTGCTTGTAGTTACCCTCTTTAACATGCTCCCTGACTGCAGGCGTCACTGGAGTTACTCAAAACTCTGTTTCTGTATGGTAAAAACATCCCATCCTCGTCACCAAAACTGCAGTGTCTGAAGGCAATCACGGTTTGCTTAAAGGTTTTACTGAAACATGGCACAAGAACAAAAGGAGCCAAATAAAGAGTTTTATTACAGAACTGCAACTTTTACCCACAATACACCAAAAACAATGATCAGCTCTCTGCCTGCACGTTACACACAGGTGGGACATTTCCATTCTCCAGCCAATCACAGGCTTTTCAACATCAACAACCAAATACAATTTACAATTGGAAATCCCCTAAAGTTAACATAGTATTTATGTATTCTGAACAGCAAAAACACTTTCTTGGTGAATAAACACCACACACCAGTAAAATTCAGACTCTACAGGATCTTAACTTTAAAAAGTAGGATATGAACTTAATTAGTGCTTTTTAGCTTCCAGTGATAACTCAAAGCCTATTTCAGAATAAGGACACATATTGTAGTGTGTTACGGTACCGCCGGCAGATGGCGCTGTGGTGACAACGTGCACGAGCGGCTTCAGAGCGCACACGTGCGCATGGACGCTAAAGTTGTCTCATGTGTTGCCAGCTGGCGGCAATCAAGAGACTGGTTACTTAAACCCCTCGCGTTGCTGCGCACATCACATGGCATTAACGTAATGTAAGGTATTAACGTCAAGTAAAGTAAAGTAAAGTAAAGTGGAGAAAGGACTAACAGAGAAGACGACGGAATGAATAATGGTGCCAGTTTGTGATGTTGCCATTCTCTGTCTGTTTTCCTGTTCCTTAATTTAAGTCCTGTCATAATCAAGAGTGTTTGTGTCCTGTCACAGTTAAGAGAGTTTATGCCCTGCCATAGTTAAGAGAGTTTAAGCTATGCCTAGTTAAGACTGTTTATGCCCTGCCATATTTAAGAGAGTCTATGCTATGCCCAGTTAAGAGTGTTTGAGCCACACCATGGTTAAGAGTGTTTGTGCTCTGCCTTGTTAAGAGTGTTTATGTTATGCCTAGCGGAGGGTGTTTATGCAATGCCTAGTTAAGAGTGGTTATGCCCTACCAGAGTTAAGAGTGTCTATGTCATGCGCTAGTTCAATGATGTGTTCAGGCCACAGTTAGAAATGTTCATGCCATAATTAGAGGAGTGTTTCCTGCCTCCTTTCTAGTTAAAGGAGAACTGTTTAAGTTAAATGTGGTAGAGTTTCCACACCCTGTTAAGTTTCATGCTCTTTGTTTGAGTTTGAGTTTTATGTTTAGACCTGGTTTCCCGCTTCCTTGTGTGTTTATTTAAGTGGCAAATAAAGACTGCTCTCCTACGCTTACACTTCCTGTCTTGAGTCCCGTTTCGTAACATAGTGTTAGCGAGGTATTAAACTCTTATTAGCTTTTAAAGTAGAAAACTGTCAAGTCAAGACACTGCCTAGATCCAACAGCAATAACAAGTTTCCAATTACATTAATAAGATAAACTAATTTGCATAACAAGGATTTAACAAAGTGTTTATTTGTGTATTATCACTAATAATTTGTCAGTTATTTTCACAAAACAGATCCCCAATTATAAAGCAATGCAGGTCTTTGTGAATAAAGACTAATTAATAATGAAAAATAAGACATTAATTAACCTTCATTACTGTGTTCCTTAAAATAACCTGTTACCACAACGTATTGTCAGTGCAAAAATTATGGTTACTCTGACATCATAGACAGGTAACTGAAGAAGTGAATGTAAACATGTAAATAGCTCCGTCTTGTGAGCAAAGCATGGCTCTGCTCCAGACAGGTGTAGTGCTTTTTGTACAGTGTGGTTGGGTTTCCTGTCACTGTGGGCCTCAGAGCGCAGTAGTACAGTGCAGAGTCTGTCACTGCAGCAGAGGAGATGAGCAGATCCATTTTCGTATTCTTTTTATCAAGTTTTATTGACAGTTGTGGATGAGGTGGTTGAGCCTGTGTGACATGTTCACTGGCTTTATCAATAAGAAGCAGAAACTCTGGTCTTGATCCAGGTTTTTGTCGATACCAGTGGAGACTGTAAGCTGATCCAGTATATGTGCAGGACAGTGTGGTGTTGCTGCCTTCAGTTACAGACATGCTGGTTTGTTCTGGTTTAATGCTGTTGTCAGCAGCACCTGCTATAAAGATATTAAAATATCATGACCATTTACTAATAGACTATTGTAAATAAATAATTGCTCTTTTTGTGCGTTTTAAAACATGTGCATTTTAAAACAAGTCATGTCAATGTATATGACTTACCAATATCAGCAATAGTGAAGAAAAACAAAATGAAGAATAACATTGTTATCCTGAGTGTTTAGTTCAGACCTCTAGCTTTAGAAATAAATGTCAGTGTTGTGTATTTGAGATTGTCTCTGATATCTTAACATGTAGCTCCACCCACTCATATTTATTCATATTCATGACAACTCTTCTTGATTTGGCCACTCAAAGTTTCTGTTATCTCTCTGATAGATCTGTATTTTATGGGGTTAGAATTGCTTCATCATTCCAAATAAATATATTACAATACACAAATAAATGTAGTGAGATTTACAAAAATTAAACAAATTCACAAATGCATTGAATGAGATCCACAAATATAGTAGTTAGTAGTTTCACAAAAAATAAATTAAATTGACACAAAATGAGATTTGCAGATAAAAATGTATTTTACAAATATATTTTTATGTCACAAGTACAACTCTATCTTGCATTCATTTGTGGATTGCATCCTGTGCATTTGTGGATTGCTTCGTGCATTTGTGGATTTTGAAACATTTCTAGCATCAAGAGTGCATATAAATCAACAAATAGTTGGACTCCGCCCACCATCTACTCAAGCCACTTGGATAACCGGCACATTCTACTGACCAATCATAGCATGTTCTCGCTCCAACCAATTACATTTAGTTTTACAATCAGAACGGGAACAGAGTCATATTACACCGAACTCGCATATATCATCTAACAGCATCATTGTAACAACATCTAAAAGAAAACCAGCACCGTTATGGATCATAAATGCACTGTTATTATAGATGAGTGGTCTGATGGATTAGTAATGTCTGATTCACTGATTCAGTAAGGATTAGTTAGACTGATTCAAACTGCTAACTCCTAAGGTTGATGAGTCTTTTAGCACATTTATTTGTGGATCGTAATCTATTTATTTGGAATTATGAAACAATTCTAACCCCATAGTATTTAAACATTAAAGGAAAAGCTAAATCCACCAGTAGTTTCATTGTTCATCTGTTTCATCTGTTCAAATTGTTCCTAAATGGTCATTGCCTTAGCTCACATCCAGCAAAGTAACATTTGTACATACCTACATAATTAACATGTGAATGAAAGAAAGAATGAATGAATGAATAAATGAATGAATCATGGGGAAAATTGACCAGAAGTGGTAAATTAATTTAATTACACATTGTATGCACAATTAATATCTGAATATAATGGTTCTGGTAATGTCATTAAAATATATTTTTGACCATTAAAATGTAGATTTGTGAATTTACTTTGGTTAATGTGTTTATTTCTCTTTACTTTTAAAGTAAATAATTTACTTTTCTTTTCATTTCAGTTGCATTTGTTACCACATCCTTTGTTTGTGTCTGTGGTTAACAAACACACAAGTGATCTGTGGTTTTTACAAACTATGTTTTTTACAGCCTTTCATTGACTCTGTATTACTATGCTCCTACTTGAAGAGCACAGTGATAGAGTGCAGAATCTAAGAACTGTAGATGTTTGATAATAAGTTCAGTAGATTCTGAGGTTGTTTTTGACTGTAATCAAAAACCAGTGGGATTGTACGCATCAGAACTTGCTAACTTTACACCTTTAAATAATAAAAACTGTAGTGCGCTGTTAAGGTATTGTCTGTACCAGTGAAGCCAATTTGGATTACTGCTTGACTCATACAAACATTTCAGATTAACAGTGTCTGTTTCTTTCCCCACAATACTGGCATCTCCGTCCACTGGCCCATCTGTATCTGTAAAACTGCTTGCT
>JANDJT010060032.1:0-13344 GCA_024331685.1 Stegophilus panzeri
ACCAAGCAGGAGGCACACCTGATTCCACCTGTATAATCAGTTGATCTTGGCTTTCAGTAGATTCAGGTGTGGCTTCTGCTTGGTTGGAATGAAAACCTGCACCCACAGCGGCCCTTGCCGGATAAGATTGCCCACCCCTGCACTAGACGGTAATTAGTTGTTGCAGCTCTAATCTTAACCTTTGTTTTACTTTATGAAACAATTTAGCATGAGATCTACACAAAAAACAGAAGAAATCAGGATAACAAATACTTTTTCACAGCACTGTATCTACTTCTAAAAGTGCTATATAAATATAACTCAACTGATTATATGTAGCGGAGGTGCGACTTCCATATATCTGTTGCAGAGCGACACTTAACAGAATAATAGTTTATAACGATAACATTAAGCTACTAATTACAGAATCTGGCAGCTTTCATGAGATGGAAGTTGATCGTATATGGAAACTGGTTTTCTTATATATGTGCGTAATCCAGGTCTCGACTCCTCAGCACACGTGTACATTATGGTCAGTTCATTCCAACATTTTCAGCCTTCAAAACAGGAATTAAGCAATCTACAGCACCCGAGGAATGTGTGGCAGTTGTGCCTGTAGGCACATGTCGGGTTTTTTTTGGTTGTTTTTGTTTTTTAAAGATAAATAGAAACTTCGGAGCATTTTCCAACTGACTGCTGGTACAAGTTAAAATTAAAGCTTTTGTAATATGATATTTCATATTAATCCTATTAAATGATTATGCTCCATGATGCACATGCTTGGCTTATGACTTAATGCAATAATCATATGCAATCATTATTTCATACTCATACCACAGATATGCTGAATTCTTGATTCTGATTCATCAGATGCTGTTGATTAATTTTCTATAACAACATATCAGTAGTTCTGCTGCAATGCAAAAAAACAGGCTTATATTTATGTGCTCATATGTATATGTTATCCTTTCTATAGTAAAAAAATATATATTTTGTGTTTTTTTTTTTGTTTTTTTTTGTAATTGCTGATGGTGAAACTTCTTGGTGAAATTTTTGGAAGGCGTGTCCAGTGTATGCATTTTTGTAACAAAGGTAAAACTATGCTTTCTGACACAGGGAAGTCTTCAGAATGGAGAGTGTTGCCATTTCTCCTTAACACAACAAACTGCAGGGTTTTGTTGTCGTTTTATTAACTCCAAGAAAGCGAAACAAGAAAAGCTGGTGAGAAAATGACTGTTTGTAGCGGTTATAATACAAGTGACAACATGAACTAACTTGTTTCACAGATGCTCCGCAACATTAAACGGAACTATAAACAGATCAAAAGGATGACATTTTTTAATATTTTTTTTGTGTGTGCGCAAAAGTTCTTGGCAAATTGTTGACATAAAAGGAATAAAAGATTTAGAAGGAGAAGTTATTGAAGTCATTATTGTTGATTACTTTCCTGTATGTGCACATATTTTATTCTTTACTTAATGTATCTTACTGCTATAATGCCATGTATTCATCATTATATTAAGGAACTTGTTATAACTACTATATTCACTACCCCAGAATGTCTAGCTCGAATACCATTGACTTTTTTTTAGTGCATCACTTACAGAATTGTGAATAAAAAGTCATTACCACATTTGCAAAGGGACAAATTTTCATACTTTATATATTATAATTGGCCTTTTTTTTTTTAACATTCATGCAGTTTCATTTACTTTAAAAATACATGAACATTTTTATTCTATATTCAGGGAAAAAAACAAAACAAAACAAAACAAAAAAAACTCAGAAAAAAGAAATGCAAAAACAACTGAGATAAGAGTTGTGTTTCAAGAAAACTGTTAGCAAATAACATATTCTTGTCCTAAGGCTCATGTCTACTGAGCTCAAATAGTTGGAACTGCATTCACCATATCTCCGTAACATAATCAGGAAAATCAGGGAAACTGAAACACGCAGAGTTTCCACACGTCAGCCTGTAAAAACACAGCAAAATCATGTTCTCTTCTCACTCTCACAAACAAAATCAATGCGTCTCACACAATGAGCTTTCAGGCAGAAGAGCTTTACCCACAATGCTACAAGATGTTCTGAGAGCTCTAATCAGGACAGGACCTGCAGTGGATAAGGAACAGAAGCTAAACACCAGATTATTGACCTTCCTACTACTGCTTACTTTCATTCACCCATCAAACACACCAAGCCTGGAATATAATGCAGACCTACTCTGATATCTGCTGTCTCAAGACTCAATTATATGCAGTTCCTACCCACTACTCAAGAAGGAATTCTTTCTAGCTAGAGAAAAAATGTTTAGCTATTTTAGAAATCATCATATTAAAAGGACCATTTTAGTGTTTCAGCGTGTACCACTACATACTTCATAACGCAGTCCAACTAATTGGCAAAGGAATTCATTGCCAACTATTTATCATATTTTATCGCCTTGTCACATTAGACTGCATTACGATGCTTTATACCAATTTCAATAAATTTCCCATTCTCTTCTCACGGCTCATTTTTACAATACGCAATCCTTTGCTAAAAATCACAGAACACTCCCGTGAATGAAGACGACATACGTGGGCTGGGCTCCTCACTCTCTCTCACACGCACACACTGTGAACTTGGACATAATGGCAGAAGTGAACCTCTGACAGGAAACGGACCACCCCGTGTTCTGACCAGGAACCTCAGGCCTGTTTCCTCTTTCTGTAGAGCTTTTAAAAACAACAGCGTGCTGCGCTCTAAACAGCAGGGTCTACACTGTTGGAGCTGTGTGGAGTCTCAGCTAAGCTGTTTTTAAAAGTATAAGGGATCAAACTAAACCAGGGAAAAAAAAAAAACAACAACATCCAAGCACCCAAGTCGTGGAGGCACGAAAAATCAGGAGTTTCCCATAAACATGTGCTAAAATGAGATCACTTTTTCAGTGTGGATTCCAAAAACAAGCATTGTGCTCATGTTCCTGATCTGAAGAACATACCAATAGTACAACTAGAGCACACTGCCTCAGACTATAAACTAAACTACGAACAAGAACTCACTGTTAAATAATCGTACTAGTTTCTCTAATGTTTTCTTTCAGGTCCTCAGAGACCTAGTGTGTGCTGAGAGCGCCGATCTTCCCATACCACGCCTTTCTTCCAGAGAGGAAACCGGCGCTGCCAGAAGTACAGCTCTCAGAGTATTCAGTGTGCCGACTCTCTGAAGCCGCCAGCATCAGAAAGAAAAAAAAAAAAAAGAGCTATGGGCCCGGGGGCTATTTTAAGACTTGGGAATTTCTCAAAGATTCTTCCAGTAGGAAAGACAAGGGAGGGGAAACGAGTGACTTCTAAACAAACAGCCAAACGTCAACACGTTTGGTATTAGAATCAGCGCTGCATAAAAATACCATAACAGAGCAAACAAAAAGAAATCCTTGAAAACAGATAGGCGACAAGTTAAAGGAAGATTCAACAAAGTGTTTTAGTAAGTAACGGCTTCAGTGCGTCTTGGCATAGAGTCTACAAGTCTCTGGAACTGTACTGGAGAACATGAACATGGTTCTTCCAAAAGAAAGTCCCTCAGTTGGTGTTTGGAGGATGATGATGATGATGATGTATAAAGCATCAGTCCAAAATCTCCCAGTAGTGTTCAACTGTGTTAAGAAGGCTATAACACACAATTCACATCATGTTCTTCAAACCATTCTGTGGATGGGGCGGAGCCATCCGGGAAGAGACCACTCCCATCTGGAGAGAAATGTTTCATCACGGGATAAAGGTGATTAGTCAGAAGAATGTTGTAATTCTTCTCTAAGAGGACGAGCGGACACGAGACAGCGCGTCACTCGTCATTGTTTTAGGCTAACTCGAGGAACAAGCTCCGTCTCGTACTGAACGGTTTAAAAATTTCAGCAACTGGGTGTTCAACGTCTTGGGACAGTTTTCTCTTCAAGGAAAAAAGAAGAAGAAAGGGGAAAAAAAAAAAAAAAAAAAAGCACCATATAATCGGAGCGACGGAAACAGATTCTCAGGAATCTTCCTCGAGGAAGTGTGAAAAACGAAGAGAAAAACCAAAAAAAAAAAAACCAAAACAAAAAAAAACAAAAAACCATGCTCCAACGTGACACATTTAGCGAGAGACATTTGCTAATTCTATTATAATCTGCTCTCTGGTGCTGTCTCGCTGATGTTTCCCAGTGGATATTTCCATCCGGATGGAGTGTTATGCTTTTTCCCTGGTGGGAAAGGCATGTGTAACTGGAGCCTGCGCGACTGTCCAGACCTCGTCTGGACATCCACGCTGTCTCTCGTCCAGCTTCAGCCTCCGCGCCTCAACAAAAGCACAAGCAGCATTCCAGCCACAAATTAAGATGCTCCGAAAACAACAGCCTCTGCCTTCATGGTTGAAAGTGTGTTTCCCAAAAATATTCCCAAATAAACTTAATTATAGTAGCTAAAGTATAGTATGTTTGTCACTTCTGGTGCAGGTTTTCTTGCAAAATAGAGCAGCAGGGTTTCAGATTTGGCTACCACATGTCTGCGTGTGTGTTATGTTAAGAAGCTAATAAATGTGAACGCCGCTGCTGTAGACATTGCCTTTTATGCGGTTTGATCAGCTCTGTATAACTTTACAAGGAAACTTTTACTGGCTTAATTAATCTGCTGTCTAGATTTAGACAAAGCGCCGCCATGGGCAAGGGTGGCCTCACATCTGTAGGACTTTGCGCGATGCTTTTACGCCGCTGATGTAATTGTATTGTTAAAATAACTTGTCACTCACTTTCAGTGCTAAGCGACGCTCGCCCTTACACGGTGCACACAGCCAGAGAGGTGGTGAAGTACTACTGAAGTGTTTGTGTGGTGAACAGTGCTTGTGGATGCACACAGTCCAGCTTTTTTTTTTTTTTTTTTTTAGGTCCTGATACGCGAGAAGATAATAGACAAAACGTGTACACTATGATGTAAAGTTTACGCACATCACAATCACGTGTTCCCTGTTTAAAAAGATTTTTTATATTGTACTGCTGAGAGTTCTTTCATTTTTGAGCGCCAAAATCAGAGAAATTAATCTGCTTCAGTGGGCAAGTGGAAACTCAGGCCCTGTTTACACTAGTGCGTTTTCATTTTAAAATGAAAACGATCCTCGTCCACATTGGCGTCGCTGATGTGTTTCAGAAACAATCTCCATCCACACTAGGCTTGTCACGGTACCAAAATTTCAGTAGTCGGTACCAATACCAGTAAAATTCCACGGTACTCTGTACCAATTTTGGTACCAAAGCAAAACACAAAAACGTGCTAATTAAACATCACACTATTTTATTAACAAAGTTAAATAACAATATAAAACTTATCTTTAAAAATGCCATTCTGTATTCTTCAAGTATATCATTATTAAAGCTACTAGAGTTATCCAGACAAGAGTAGAAATGTTTTTCTGACTGACTGATATTAAAGACAAACAGTGCTAGCCACACATCTATTATTTTCTGACACATAAATTTCAGATATATCGCTCATCAAAAAGCCTCTGATGTGTAAACCCCATCATGTCCTCCCATTTATTTTACCCCAATAAAAGTTGACCGTATTAGCGCTAAACGCACGTATGCGAACATTAAGTAAGCAAAAACGAGGATGTTTTCTTGCAATAATACACTCCAATTAAACTATGCTACAACATTCATAATGCAACCGCTTCCATCATTTTAAACTCACATGCTTGAATAAATACTGCGGGTAAGCAGCCGCTCTTCCTGAAAGCACGGTTAATCTATCTGCACTGAAATTTTAGGGGTGCGGATTTTACACACTTAGCGGTAATAGTACCGAAAGCGGAAAACGAGCATCCGAGAGAAATACACGTATTTTGCTAGTATATAGTAGGTAAGTACGAGGTTTCGGACGCAGCCATGGTAACCAGGGGAGCTGCTGCGGCTTTGGCTTTTCTTGTTGCACGGTGCACCCATGAAAAGTTCCCGACTGACCACCTGTCAGTCAGCGCGTCAGTACCAGGTTGACCCTTATGAAAATCTGGTACCGTCAACTTTTTTCTTTTTAGTACCGACTTGGTACCAAAAGTACTGGTACTTTTGACAACACTGGTCCGCACTGCATGCCCGAATACGCATGTCACATGACCATTTATGCACACTGGGCATGCGCATACAAGTGTAAACAGGAAGTTAGCTGCTAGTCACCTGCAGGCAAAACAAACCGGCGTTCCATGTAGGGCTTACACCGCTTGAAATGTGATTTGTTGCCGATCGCTCTAATCATAGCTCGCCTCTTGCGCATGTAGGCAGCTGCAGTATTATAAAATACAGAATATAACAATGGCTGCTAAGAAAGACAACAAAGCCAGCAAAACTTCCGGTTCAGTCTCTGTATTGTTGTGTGTATGATCAAGGTAGCGTAATGGTCATATGGTAGGGGCTTGAGGAATCAAGGAAGGATACGCAGTGATCCAGGAGACCCAATCAGGGAGCGAATGTGGGCGAAGCCACCCCTTCGTTTTCAAAAGTCTTCGTTTTGGTTTGTTTACACTGAAACGGAGCGTGGAATTTTCAAACTAAAACGGGGTCTTCAGCATTTCCAAAAGTCTCCGTTTTCAACGCCGGAATAGTGTAGATGACAGGCGTAACTGTAGCACAAGTTATGCGTTTTAAAACGAAAATGCACTAGTGTAAACAGGGCCTCAGAATTCGTGCGGCGTGGACAATGTTGTAGCCATAGACCTGATCCTCTCCTGATAAAGATTTTTGATGTAGCACATTGCTCTACTATCTCTACTTTCTCTCAACAATTTCATCTGTGACAAGACTGCACGTAGTAAGCAGGATAGTTATAAGATGGGTTTGTGCTATATTTTCTCTTCGTCAGCGTTTCCACACACCTGCGTGTACCTGATTCTGAAACGTCCTCCATACACGCCTAGTACAAAATCGTTCTGCCCTCTCCATCTTGTGTAGTGCAGCGGGCGTCAGGAGGCAGAAACGTGTGCTCGTTATTTACAGTATCCAGGTGTGTTGCACCACATGCCAAATAAAATCTTGCGCCTACTCGTCCATTGTGCAACTCCGATTAAAAAAAACTAATAGCCCAGATATGAAATCTGCTTGTCTTGGGCGCCTGGGCTAGTAAACTGTCCACCGCAGCAAACTCCCAATTAGCACAGAATGGAGAACGTCTCAGTTCATTGTTGATTGCGTTGCGGCTGTCGCTGGAATCGACACATCGAAAGTCAACGCTCGTGAGCGTGAACTAAGGGGTCAGATTACATTTATGGTATGTATTTCAGAACCTGGATTGCCACAATCAACAGATGTACAACAACATCTGGATCCAGATGAGAGTGCACAGACCTGCTAACTTTGTCTCGTCTGAAACAGCAATAAAGTCTACACCATTTTTGCCGTACATTTGACTGTCCATACGGGTTCTTTGTGTAATTGGAAACATTCAGGCGTGGATTCAGGAAATAGAATAATCTGGAAACATGGGTGCTCATGCAACAATTTAGTCACAATACATGTAGCAAGCAATATAGTCATCGCCATAGATAAAGGTAACCCGAGTTAGCAAATAACACAAGTGTTGTTAATACAAAGTGTGTGTGAGGGTTGTTTTTTTTAACCAAACCGAGCCCATATATAAGGAATTTAAAAACAAAAACAACAGAACATGCTGTTACAGGAAATTAATTAATGACAGGGCGGTGTGGTGCAGCCCAACACGGAGCGGCATTACTATTTACACCCATTTTCCTATTACAGCACAGGTGAAAGTGATTCATTCCTCATACAACAGCAATTTGTCAAGTTACAATATTTATTAATGAACGGTCATATAAATAAATAAATAAATAAATAAATAAATAAATAAATAGGTTACATTTAATGTTGTGGAATGTTCGTGACAAAACATTCGGAAAACTTACTGACTGTTAAGGCGGGCGTACACGGTGTGAGTTCTGACACTCTTGAGGTCGTGAGCCCCAAAGCATACGTTTACGAGTCAGTTTATTTGAAAATCGTTCGAATGCAAAACACGAAGATTTTACGACCTGGCGAATTCCGACGCAATAAAATTCAATAATCTTGAATTTTGAAGCCTAAATACAATCTCCAGAATTAAAAAGCGAAAGTTAGGCTATAAACAAACTACATCTCGGTCGCATGACTTCAGCGTCACTACAGTTACGCTTCCGACAACTCTTTCGATCTTTATTTTTTTTTAAAAAAAAAACACTACAATTGGAAAATACTATGAATTGGAAAGTTTGAGTTGGAACAGTTTGCAAGAGCGCGAGTATAAACACAACGAGGCTGTAGTAGATGAGCTTTCCTGTTCAGCGTGATCGCGTTTAACGTCCCATCTTCGTCTTTCTTCTTCGGAGGTTTTCCTTGCCTCCTGATTGGTCAACTCCCGATTTCTCCCGACAGGATAGAATGCGTTCGGGGCTTCGCACGACGAGGCATAAAATCGCAGCGGGTACGCCCGCCTATACACAGAGCTCACACTGGAGACTCCTTCCATAAAATGTTTATTTAACATCTTACAGAAAGTTTTACCACATCAACGGTTATATTTTTACGGCTTAAATTATGTGCAGCGTGCACTATAGGAGTGAATGAGTTGCTATAGAAACAATAGCATTAATATAAACCTGTGATGAATAAGAACTGCTGTTATAGAAAATTAAATCAACCTTCTTTGAGAATTCAACAGCTCTATGGTATAAACCACAATACTGCACCTGAGCAATTTATACCAGATTTAATTACACTTCAACCATTTGTCTCAGGCTCACTCAGAAGTAAAACGGCAAAGAGTTTTTAAAAAAAAAGAAAAAAAAAAAGAAGGATTTTGTTTACCCTTAAGGCAGACATGAAGACTTCTTCCATGCTCAAATATTAGCAACTTATGTGCCAGGCTTGAAAGAGTCTGCTGTTGGCCCTCGGGAATGACATGCACAAAATACGCGACTCTAAAAACGACAAATGTGCAGTATCCCCAAGTTTAGACAGAGTCATACAAGGCATTAGAAGCACAACAGAAAATGAAATATGGCCCATTTTTAACTCTAATATGAACCGCAAATAACAACGGCTAACACCGTCGCCTCTCTCCGCATGCCGGCTAACACAGATCCACATGGAACGAATGTCCACAAGTGTCGATCTTAAAATTCCACTCCCGGGTTAAAAGAAGACACGAGATTACAACTTTAGGAGGAATGGCATTTATGTATTCCCCACCGGAGAGGCTGCTGCTCAGTTTCAGGAAGAGCGAGCGAGCGAGCGACCCCCCCGGGCAGCTGAGCATGTCAGTGCCGACGTCCACTCCTTCCATTATGTCCAGCATCTTATGGAAATAGGTCTACTATAAGTAGCTTGTAGAACCTGTCTCCAGATGCAATTAGATACTGTCTGCCAATCTATCCCTCATGCTAGCTCTCATCCACGGACGACAAGAAGACTGAATGGAGAAAAATATAAGGGTATTAAGAGGACTTGCTCAAAAGGTCCAGCAGTGGATCTGTTGCTGATCTGTTTTGAATCCAGATGAGCTTCTACTAAACATTTCACTGGCTATGTTTCCATGGAAAGATTTTCGCCAATCTGAATGGTCAGCGCATTCAGCCTTAGTTTAAATGAGAGTTTTAAACGATTTCCATCTCAGAAAAACGGTCATCAATGTACGATTATGAAACAGAAAGAGAGAAGAAAAGGGACTGTGATTTTATTATATTTGCTTGGCAATGGAATAATGATGCTTCTGATTGTAATATACAATGCACACATTATCCATCAATACAATCCCTTAAAATGAGCTAAACTTACCAACACTGTTTTAGAATAACTGGACAAGTTATTTGGACATTTCTTTTTACTGAATATTCTGCATCCTGGCTGTATTATTGTGTCCTGCATCTACCTCAATGTTCGTTTGATACTAATCCCACCCTCCATCCAAATATTTTACATTAATTAAAATCTGTAACCTGTTTTCTTACAGGACTGCAATATTCTACAAGGAGCATGTTTGTTAGAGCTTACGTGGTTATTCTTCTTCTATTTAATGGATTATTATAATGGACCGTGTTTGACTGGATCGGATTGGCCCCGGTTGACTCCATCCCCACTGAGGTGTATACAAGAACGTTTTTATTCCAATCGAGCCATCATCGGTCAGATTATTAACAGATTATTGGGTCGCCATGTAAAAGCAGCCACTGCTCTCCTGTATGTAACTTGCCCTGAATGCAAACATGTGTGAACCAATTAATAGAAAAATTCCACAGGTAAGATTTTAGCCTTACAGAATCAGGATTGTGCAATAAACACCTTTAGGCCAAAGAGATAAAATGTGCACATGGTGTCCATGAGAAACACCGAATATTTAATCTCTTTCCTCCGATACCCAGGTGCAAAGATTCCTGAGTCAGAAGCTATGATGAGCATTACATTCCTGACATGATTGGCATAACCTGCGAGCGACTGAGCGTGCCCGGCTAGAGCAATTAAACCCTGAGACCTGACCGAGAAAAACTTTAAGTAAGGGTGAGCTACACGCATTTCACCGAGCGGGTCAGTGACCAGCGTGTCAGCGTCGAGATCAGAGCTCTCAGTACACACGGAGGCTCTGAGGGTCATGCTGGCATGGTTTCAGAGGCTGAATTAAGCCACGTTAACCTTGGCATACTAAAATCCAACTATGTGCAAAACAAACTGAAGATGAATTCCTCTTTAGTTAAGTGCTTTCCTGAACCCAGTGACTCTGCTGCAAACACGGTCCATTTTTTTGCCTGAGAGCAAAGAATGGAAAAAAAAAAAAGAAGAAAAAAAAAAAAAGAAAAAAAAAAAAAAAAAAAAAAAGATGGCGTTGCAACACGGACATGGCAACGCGATGATCCAGTGACTCTTGCATCATGCAATATGTGAATATTAATATCCTGAGCAAAGTTGCAGAAAAGGAAATAAATCGAGCCTGGCAATAACGAAATTCACACAGACTAACTTCATGCAACGCTGTAGGCTAAGCCACAAGTATGGGATTGTATTTGTGCCAAAAGTATTGAACATAATTTTTCAAGAAACGAACAAAAAAAAAAAAAAAAAAAAAAAAAGTACAATATGACAGAATAAAAACACTCAAACTGAAAATTTAACATGGTCTTCAAATAAACAGCGTTCTTTGTTGACAGTTTTCTAAGCTTTGTTTTCACTGATTATGGTTTATGAATGCGTTGCCAGAGTTTTCATTTACGCTTTCGAACTTTTCGTTTACGCTCCGCAATTCTATGGTCGCCATTCTGGCACGAGCATCTCTTGTGGGCGGGGGTTAACACTGATTTACTCTCATTGGCTAGTGAGATTTGGATCGACAGCTCCCTGACCAGGAAGTAGAGACTTCAGTGTCGTGAATTTTAGAGTGTGCTCAGGATGCGGTTCCCTGTATAGATATAGTGTTTGTACTTTGTAGTGGAAATGACTTACTTAGTCAGTATATTAGTTTGTAATGAATATTTGAGGTTTGAGGAGTCTCACATGACCACTTTTACGAGATGCACTCTAAGAAGCGGCACAGAGCGTCGACTTCATCATCGTAATCATCGTAATCATCCTCCTCTCCAGCTGGACACTTGAGTTGTCGATACAAAATCTCACTAGCCAATGAGAGTAAAGCACTGATAAGCCCGCCCACACGTGAGATTTTTGCCAAAATGGCAAACGTAAACTTGCGAAGCGTAAACTTTAGCAGCACATTCATGACCATGATTAGCCAAAACGAAGCTCAGGAAACTGTTAAAGAATGCAGTTTATTTGAAGAACATGTTCAATTTTTGCCAGAGTTCACCGTTTTCAGTGTCAGTGTTTTTCTTCTCACTCACTGCATACAGTTGTGGTCATAAATTTACATACAGCTTTCAGAATCTGGAGGAAAAAAAAAAAAGAAAAAGAAAAAAAAAAAAAAAAAAAAGAGGGAGCATAAAAATATTAGTTTTATTTAGTTCTGCCTTGAATAAGCTATTTCACATATGTTCACATATAGTCCACAAGACACAATAATAACTGAATTTACACAAAATGGACAAAAGTTTACATACTCTTGATTCTTAACACTGTGTGTCGTTACCTGGATGATCAACGACTGTGTTTATGTTTTGTGATAGTTGTTCATGAGTCCCTTGTTTGTCCTGAACAGTTAAACTGCCCACTGTTCTTCAGAAAAATCCTCCAGATCCTGCACATTCTTTGCTTTTCTAGCATCTTCTGCATATTTGACCCCTTTCCAACAGTGTCTATATGATGCTGAGATCCATCTTTTCACACTGAGGACGACTGAGGGACGCGGACACGACTATTACATAAGGTGCAAACATTCACTCATGCTCAAGAAGGCAACACGATACATTAAGAGCCGGGGGTGTGTAAACTTTTGAACAGGCTTATCTTTATAAATTGTTATTCTGTCTTATGGGAAAAATCCAAATATCTTAGGTAGTTTCTGAAAGACAGTACTAAATGGGGAAAAAAAAAAGAGCTTTAAACAAATTATTTACAAAGATCATCCTGTTAATAAGTTTACACCCCCCTGGCTCTTAATGCATCACGTTTCCTTTTAAGCATCAGTGAATGTTTGTAATAGCTTTGTATGAATCCCTCAGTTGTCCTCAGTGTGAAAAGATGGATCTCAAAATCATATAGCCACTGCTGGAAATATGCAGAAGATGCTGGAAAAGCAAAGAATGTGCAGGACCTGGAGGATTTTTCTGAAGAACAGTGGGCAGTTTAACTGTTCAGGACAAACAAGGGACTCACGAACAACTCTCACAAAACATAAACACAGTTGTGGATCATCCAGGGAACGACACACATTATTAAGAATCAAGCATATGTAAACTTTTGAACTGGTTTATTTGTGTAAATTCGGTTATCATTGTGTCTTGTGGACTATACGTAAACATCCGTTATGTCAAATAGCTTCTTCAGGGCAGCACTAAATAAAACAAAATGCAATTTTTATGATGCCTATTTTTTTTTTTTTTTTTTTAAACTAGTAACATTTTGCAGATTCAGGGGTATGTAAATTTATGACCTCATCTGGATACCACAAAACTGCTCTGCTAGATTAGCCCATTTATTCAACCACTATATCAGTTCATTTATTGGAATAAATGGAAGATTTATAAGAACTGAATTATGTCAAACAGAAACTGTATAAAAAAAAATTATTTAAATGTAATGCAACACCAAGTAAAAAACAGTAGAGTAGTACAAGTTACTTCTCTTCTAGTAACAACCAACAGGAAGGGACTCGCATGATGGACGCTCACAAAATGGAAGTTAAATTTTTTTATACAATTTATTATATA
>JANDJT010060060.1:0-13343 GCA_024331685.1 Stegophilus panzeri
GGGGGAGGGCTCCTCGTTGGGTTGCTGTGAGCATGGATAGTGTGTATGAGGCGGTTAATAGGGTAGCGGCTCCAGTTAAAATAATTGTTGGGGGAGATCAGTTGAATAGTGCGACTATGATGCTTAGCTCTGCTATTAGGTTCGGGGTGGGGGGTAGGGCTATGTTTGTTAGGTTGGCTAGTAACCATCAGGTGGCTATTAGTGGGAGAAGTGGTTGTAATCCTCGGGTTAGTAGGAGGATACGGCTGTGTGTGCGTTCGTAGTTTGTATTGGCCAGGCAGAATAGTATTGAGGAGGTTAGACCGTGGGAGATTATGAGGATTATAGCCCCCGAGAAGGATCAATGGGTTTGGATTATGCATGCGGCAATAACTAGGCCTATGTGGCTCACGGAGGAGTAAGCAATGAGTGATTTTAGGTCAATTTGGCGTAAGCAGATTGAGCTGGTTATTAGGGCTCCTCATAGGGCAAGAGCAATAAATGGGTAGTGAAGGGTATTGCTTGTGGAGGGGCTTGTTAGGCAAGTAACACGTATAATGCCGTATCCACCAAGTTTGAGGAGGAGGGCAGCAAGTAACATTGAGCCTGCGATTGGAGCCTCTACGTGGGCCTTGGGTAGTCATAAGTGAAGGCCATAGAGGGGAGCTTTCACTATGAAGGCTACAAGAAGGGCGATGTTTAGGAGGAGGGGGGATCAGTAGTTGGTTGAGGTAGGTTGTGGGGTGTAGGGGTGGAGTTTTAGGGTGGGGAAGTGGAGGGTGCCCATTTGTGAGTATAGGTATAGGATTGCAATTAGGAGGGGGAGGGAGCTGATGAGGGTGTAGAAGAGGAGGTAGATGCCTGCGCTTAGGCGTTCTGGTTGGCTCCCTCATCGTGTGATTAAAATTAGTGTAGGGATTAAGGTTGCTTCGAAGGAGATGTAGAATATTATGAGGTCTGTGGTTGAGAAGGCTAGGATGATAAGGGGTTGCACTGTGATTAAGGTCACTGTGAAGACCTGTTTTCGTGTCGATGGTTCGTGTTGTAGGTGGCTTTGGGTTGCTAAAATTATGAGGGGTGTAAGTCAGCAGGAGAGGGCTAGTAGTGGGGAGGATGTTTGGTCAATGCCTGTGCATTGGGTGAGGTTCTTGTATGGATAGTATGAGGGCGTCAATCATTGTAGGCTTAGGGTGGCGATTAATAGGCTGTGTATTGTGGTGTTTGTTCAAATGAGTTTTGGAGGTGAGAGAAGTGTTGTTGGGAGCAGTATTAGGGTCGGTAGGATGATTTTTAGCATTGTAGAAGGTTTAGGTTTTGTAAATGGTCGGAGCCGTGAGTTCGTGTGGAGGCTACTAGCATTGCTAGTCCTGTGCTTGCTTCGCATGCAGAGAATGTTAGTATTAGAATTGGTGTAAGGGAAGAGGAGGGTGTTTGGTTTTCGATTGGTCATGTTGATAGGGCGATGTATATTGATAGCATTATACTTTCTAGACAAAGTAGGGCTGAGACAAGGTGGACTCGGTGAAAGGCTAGTCCTAAGCTACTTAGGGCGAATGCTGAACAGAAGCTTAAGCGGAAGAATGACATGAAGAGAGTCATAGGGTGGACTATGGTTTGTTGAGTCGAAATCAGCTGTCTTGTCTTTAGACTAACTCTCTTATTCTGCTCACTCCAGCCCTCCTTGGGCCCATTCGTAGATTAATCCTAGGGTTAGTAGAAGGATGATAGTGGAGGCTCAGATTAGGGTGATGGTTGGGTGCTTTAGTTGGGTGGCCCATGGTAAGGGTAGTAGGAGGGCAATTTCTAGGTCAAATAGGAGGAATAAGATGGCTACTGAGGAAGAATCGGATGGAGAATGGGAGTCGAGCAGATCCTAGTGGGTCAAATCCGCATTCGTAGGGTGACAGTTTTTCTGGGTCTGGTGTTATTTGGGTGAGTCAGAAGTTTAGTGTGGTTAGGGCTAGGCTGAGGATAATGGAGGAGGTAAGTATGAATATGATTATGTTTATTGCTCTTCTCTGGGATTATACCAGATTCTAGAGATTGGAAGTCTGTTGTAATGGATATACTAGAAGAGCAAGATCCTCATCAATAGATGGTTAGGTAGAGGAACAGTCAGATGACGTCTACGAAATGTCAATATCAGGCTGCTGCTTCGAATCCGAAGTGGTGGCTTGGTGTGAAGTGGAATTTAATTAATCGTAAGAGGCAGACTAGTAGGAAGGAGGATCCAATTATGACGTGGAGTCCATGGAATCCTGTAGCCACGAAGAAGGTTGATCCGTAGACACTATCAGCAATTGAGAAGGGTGCTTCGTAGTACTCTGTTGCTTGTAGGGCGGTGAAGTATAAGCCTAGGAGGATGGTGAGGGTTAGTGCCTGGGTGGCTTGTTTTTGACCCCCTTCAGTAATGCTGTGGTGTGCTCAGGTGACGGTAACTCCAGAGGCCAGGAGAATTGCTGTGTTTAGTAGGGGCACTTCTAAGGGGTTTAGGGGTGTGACTCCGGTTGGGGGTCATTGGTTTCCTAGCTCCGGGGTGGGTGTTAGGCTAGAGTGGAAGAAGGCTCAGAAGAAGCCAAAGAAAAAGAATACTTCTGACGTAATGAAGAGGATCATTCCGTATCGGAGACCTTTTTGTACTGTTGGTGTGTGGTGGCCCTGGAATGTCCCCTCTCGTACAATGTCTCGTCATCATTGGAGTATGACTAGGAGGACTGATGTCAGTCCGAGGGTTAGGAGGTGCGAGGAGTTGTAATGGAATCATATGATTAGTCCTGATGTGGTGAGTAGGGCGGCGGTTGCCCCGAAGATAGGTCATGGGCTGGGGTCTACTATGTGGTAGGAGTGTGCTTGGTGGGCCATTAGATGTTTTCTTGTAGGTAAAGGCTCAGTAGGAGGACGAATACGTAAGCTTGGATTATGGCTACTGCCACCTCTAAGATTGTCAGTAGGAGGAGCACTGTGGTAGTGAGGATGGATACTGCGGGCATGATGGGGAGTAATGTGATGGTGGCTGTTGAGATGAGTTGGATGAGTAGGTGCCCCGCGGTCAGGTTGGCTGTAAGGCGGACCCCTAAGGCTAGGGGACGAATTAGTAGGCTGATAGTTTCGATTACGATTAGGGCTGGGACTAGTGGGGTGGGGGTGCCTTCAGGTAGGAGGTGTCCTAGGGAGGTTGTGGGTTGGTTTCGTAGGCCTGTAAGTAGGGTTGCAAGTCATAGTGGAAAGGCAAGGGCTATGTTTATTGATAGTTGGGTAGTTGGGGTGAATGTGTAGGGTAGGAGGCCTAGGAGGTTGATTATTAGTAGTAATATTATTAGCGATGTGAGGATGATAGCTCATTTGTGGCCTGGTTTATTTAGTGGCATTATAAGTTGTTTGGTGATTATGTTAATGGTTCATAGTTGTAAAGTGGATAGACGGTTAGTAATCCATCGGTTGCCAGGCATGGGGAGGAGGAGAGGGGGTAGTAATATTGAGAGGGAAACTAGTGGGATTCCGAGGAGATATGGGCTTGAGAATTGGTCAAAGAAGGTTAAGATCATGGTCAGATTCAAGGGTAGTTTTTGGTGGCTACAGGTGCTTTATTGGCAGGGGGGTTTGTTGAGGAGAAGGATAGTGTCTTAGGTTGGAAGATTAAGGAGAATGTAAGTCATGATATGATTATGATAAAGAGTCAGGGGCTCGGATTTAGTTGGGGCATGTCATTAAGGAGGGGGGTTTCCTCTCTTTGTCTAGCTTAAAAGGCTAGTGCTGGTACATAGCTTCTTAATGATTAGGAGGTTAGTAGCGAGGATCAGGCTTCGAAGTGGTTGAGGGGGGTGGATTCTACTACGATGGGTATAAAGCTGTGGTTAGCCCCACAGATTTCTGAGCACTGACCATAGAAGATTCCTGGGCGGGTGGTGATGAATGATGTTTGGTTGAGTCGCCCTGGGATGGCGTCGGTTTTTACCCCTAATGTGGGGACAGTTCATGAGTGGAGTACGTCGTCAGCGGTAATAATGATGCGGATGGGGGACTCTATTGGGAGGATAACACGGTGGTCGACCTCTAGGAGTCGGAAGTGGCCGGGCAGGAGGTCTGTTGTGGGGATTATGTAGGAGTCGAATGAGAGGTCTTTGAAGTCTGTGTACTCGTAGGATCAGTATCATTGATGTCCAATGGCTTTTAGGGTTAAGTCTGGCTCGTCGAGTTCGTCTATTATATATAAGATCTGTAAGGATGGAAGGGCTAGTAAGATGAGGACGATAGCTGGCAGGATTGTTCAGATTAGTTCGATTTCTTGGGCGTCAACAGTGTTTGAGGATAGTTTTTCTATTAATAGAAGTGTTAGTAGGTAGAGTACGAGGCTGCAGATTATTAAGGCAACCATTAGAGCGTGGTCGTGGAATTCGATCAGCTCTTCCATGATAGGGGATGAGGCGTCTTGGAATCCTAGTTGTGAGGGGTTGGCCATGTGGGGGTGTACAGGGTTTTCACCTGTAGTTTGGCTTTGACAGGGCCATGTAATTAGTTTACTAACATCCCGATGAAGAGAGAAGCATAAGTGGTTTAGTATGCGACTGGCTTGAAACCAGTGTATGAGGGTTCGACTCCTTCCTCTCTTGTACTTGGACGAAGGCGGGTTCTTCGAAGGTGTGGTATGGGGGTGGGCAGCCGTGGATTCATTCAACGTTGGTTGGGGTTAGTTCTGGCTGTGCAACTTTTCGTTTGGAGGCAAAGGCTTCTCAGATAATAAACGTCAGTATGATTACAGCTGTTATTGAAATTAGGGATCCAACGGAGGATAGAGTGTTTCATAGTGTGTAGGCGTCTGGGTAGTCGGAGTATCGTCGTGGTATGCCTGCTAATCCTAGGAAGTGTTGGGGGAAGAAGGTAAGGTTTACACCTGTGAATATGACTCCGAAGTGTGCTTTAGCTCATGTTTGGTTTAAGGTGTATCCAGTGAATAGGGGGAATCAGTGGGTGAGTCCTGCCAGGATGGCGAAGACAGCGCCTATTGATAGAACATAGTGAAAGTGTGCTACTACATAGTATGTGTCGTGTAGAGCAATGTCTAGTGAGGAGTTTGCCAAGACGATTCCTGTGAGGCCTCCAATGGTGAATAGGAAGATGAATCCAAGGGCTCATAGTATGGGGGGGTCTCATTTGACGGTTCCTCCGTGTAGCGTAGCTAGTCAGCTGAAAACTTTAATTCCTGTTGGAATGGCAATGATCATGGTGGCGGATGTGAAGTATGCTCGGGTGTCTACGTCTATTCCTACTGTGAACATATGGTGGGCCCATACGATGAACCCTAGGAATCCGATTGATAATATTGCCCACACTATACCCATGTAGCCAAATGGTTCTTTTTTGCCAGCATAGTAGGCTACTACATGCGAGATGATGCCAAATCCTGGTAAGATGAGGATGTATACTTCTGGGTGTCCGAAGAATCAAAAGAGGTGCTGGTATAGGATTGGATCTCCTCCTCCAGCAGGGTCAAAGAATGTGGTGTTTAGGTTACGGTCTGTGAGGAGCATGGTGATCCCAGCAGCTAGGACTGGTAAAGATAGCAGAAGTAATACGGCTGTGATTAGGACGGATCAGACAAATAATGGGGTTTGGTACTGTGATAGTGCGGGTGGTTTTATGTTGATGGCCGTGGTAATAAAGTTAATTGCCCCTAGGATGGAAGATACTCCAGCCAGGTGGAGAGAGAAGATGGCGAGGTCTACTGATGCTCCAGCATGGGCTAGGTTTCCGGCTAAGGGGGGGTAGACTGTTCAACCTGTACCAGCACCTGCTTCTACTGTGGAGGAGGCTAGTAGGAGGAGAAAGGATGGGGGAAGTAGTCAGAAGCTCATGTTGTTTATGCGCGGGAATGCTATGTCGGGGGCGCCAATCATGAGGGGGACTAATCAGTTTCCAAATCCTCCAATCATGATTGGTATTACCATGAAGAAGATTATTACGAAGGCATGGGCTGTGACGATTACATTGTAGATCTGGTCGTCTCCTAGAAGGGTCCCCGGCTGACCGAGTTCTGCCCGAATGAGTAGGCTCAGGGCGGTACCAATTATGCCTGCCCATGCGCCGAAGATTAGGTAGAGGGTGCCAATGTCTTTGTGGTTTGTTGAGAATAGTCATCGGTTTAGGGTCACAGGTAAGTTGGTAAGATGGCTGAATGTCTAAGCGTTAGGCTGTAGTCCTTTTTACGGGGGTTTAATTCCCCTTCTTATCGACTCTGTAGTGAAATTCATGTTGAGTTGCAAGCTCATTGATATGTGCTTGAAGCACATCAGAGTCTTAGGCAGAGGCCTGTTGGTTTGGGCACCTAGCTGTTAACTAGGGGCGTTGTGGGATCGAAGCCCATCTGTCTAGAGAGGTCCTAGCTTAATGAAAGTGTCTGGGTTGCATTCAGGAGATGTAGGTTAATGTCCTACGGACCTTAGCAGAAACTAAGAGGGTTTAACTCTTGTTTAAGGCTTTGAAGGCCTTTGGTTTAATATTATCCTAAGTTTCTTAAGTAGTGGTGAGTATTATAGGGGTGAGTGGTAGTAGTGAAATGGATAGTGAGGTGAGTGTGGGGATTAGTATGTTGGTTGGGTTTTTAGTAGATCACTGTTTTATTTTATTTGACGGGTTGGGGGGGAGTGTAATTGTTGAACAATATGCTAGGCGTAGGTAGAAGAATAGGCTTAGGAGGGATAATAGGGAGATGGCTGTGGCTGTTGTGGTTAGTTCTTGTTTAATGAGTTCCTGAATGATGAGCCATTTGGGTAAAAAGCCTGTTAGTGGGGGGAGGCCTGCTAATGATAATAGTGTTAATATAAGGGTTGTGCTTAGTATGGGGGTTTTGGTTCAGGAGGTTATCAGTGTTGGGAGGTTTAGGGTATTGGTTGTGTGTATAGTGAGGAAGATGGAGATTGTTATTAGGATGTAGATGTAAAAGGTTAGTAGGGTTAGTTTTGGGTTATGAATGATGATGATAGTTATTCAACCAATGTGAGAGATGGATGAGAAGGCTATGATTTTTCGGGTTTGTGTTTGGTTTAGCCCTATTCAACCGCCCAGAGCAATGGATATGATGGACATGAGGGTAAGTAGTGTGAGGTTTAGTGAGTGAGATGTGATAAGTAGAATGGTGATTGGTGGAAGTTTTATGACTGTTGAGAGGAGTAGGGCTGTGGTGAAGGACGATCCTTGAAGTACTTCTGGGAATCAGAAGTGGAAGGGGGTTAGGCCTAGCTTGATAGCAATTGCAGCTGTTAGTAGGAGGCAGGATGGGGGGTGAGAGAGCTGGGTGATGTCTCACTGTCCGGAGTATCATGCGTTGGTTATACCTGAAAAGAGTAGTAGTGCGGAGGCAGCCGCTTGCACGAGGAAGTATTTGGTTGAGGCTTCGATGGCTCGAGGATGGTGGGATTTTGAGATTAAGGGGATGATTGATAGTGTATTGACTTCTAGTCCGATTCAGGCTATTATTCAATGGTTGCTTGTGATTGTAATTGTTGTTCCTAGGAAGATGCTTGAGGCAGAAATTAGTTTTGCGAGGGGGGTTATTAGTAGGGGAAGGAGTTGAACCATCATTTTCGGGGTATGGGCCCGATAGCTTTATTAGCTGACCTTACTAGGAAATAATATAGAGGAAGTATGGAGGGTTTTGATTCCTCCTGTGTAGGTTCGATTCCTGCTTTTCTAGGTGTTAGGAAATGAGAGGGTTAGTGTACCTCTATGTTCACTTTATCATAGTGACCCTTAACATTCAGGCACATTTCCTTAGGTAAGGAGGTAGGCCCGCGTAAGAGATTGGTATGCTGGTGTGTCAGAGGTGGAGAGATAGTGTGAGTGGGAGGAAGTTTTTTCAAAGAAGGTGCATAAGTTGGTCGTATCGGAATCGTGGGTAAGAGGCTCGGATTCACAGGAAGCTCGAAGAGAGGAGTAGGGCCTTTGTAGCTAGGGCAGGTGGGAAGAGTTCTGGGGGAAGGTTGAGTGCACTCGGGTTTAGGAATAAGAGGCTTGTTAATGTGTTTATTAGTATGATGTTTGCATATTCGGCTAGGAAGAATAAGGCGAACGGCCCTGCGGAATATTCTACGTTGAAGCCCGAGACAAGTTCTGATTCTCCCTCTGTAAGGTCAAATGGAGAGCGGTTTGTTTCAGCTAGTGTTGAGATGTATCATATTATTGCTAGGGGTCAGGAGGAGAATATGAGGTATAGGGGTTCTTGTGTAGTGATGAGGGTAGTTAGGGCGTAGTTTCCGCTTAGTATAACTACGGATAGGAGGATGATGGCTAGGGTTACTTCGTAGGAGATGGTTTGTGATACTGCTCGTAATGCACCAATTAGGGCGTATTTTGAGTTCGAGGCCCATCCTGATCATAGAATTGAATAAACTGCTAGGCTAGATATTGCCAGGAGAAAGAGAAGTCCAAGGTTTAGGTCTACAAGGGAAAAGGGGAGAGGGACAGGGGCTCAGATTGTTAGTGCAAGGAGGAGGGCGAGTATTGGGGTTGTGAGGAATAGAAGGGGGGAAGAGGTGGATGGGCGGATTGGTTCTTTGATGAATAGTTTAATTCCATCAGCAGCGGGTTGGAGTAGTCCGAATGGACCAACGATGTTTGGGCCTTTTCGAGATTGTATGTAGCTTAGGACTTTTCGTTCAATTAGTGTTAGGAATGCCACGGCAACTAGGATGGGGATTATGTAAGTTAGTGTTATGATAAGGTGGGTGGAGGGAGAGTTTGGTCAGGTCATGGGGGGAGCTAGAGAGAGGATTTGAACCTCTGAGGTAAAGGGCTTAAGTCTTTTGCATTTGCCTGGCTCTGCTACACTAGCAACCCTTTTCGCGGGGGGAAGGGAAGTCCTTTGGTGATTTAGTGGGGGACATCACTTGGGAGGAGGGGGCATGCTTGGAGTATTGGCCCCACCTTTCCGGTCCTTTCGTACTGGGAAAGGTTGGTCATAGATAGAAACCGACCTGGATTACTCCGGTCTGAACTCAGATCACGTAGGACTGTTAATCGTTGAACAAACGAACCCTTAGTAGCGGCTGCACCACTAGGATGTCCTGATCCAACATCGAGGTCGTAAACCTCCTCGTCGATAGGGGCTCTTGGGGGAGATTGCGCTGTTATCCCTGGGGTAGCTTGGTTCATTGGTCAGGCTTGCTGGGTCTGGGTGCTGTTGGCACGTTGAGGGGTTACTCTTAGTTAAGGGGTTTGGCCTTGTTTTTGGAGGATTTGTTTTTCTCCAAGGTCGCCCCAACCTAAAAATGTTAGCCAGTGTTTTGAGTGGTGGACCGGGTGGGTTTGTAAGTTGGGTGGGGTGGCTACTGATTTTGAAGTTCCACAGGGTCTTCTCGTCTTATGTGTTTATCTCTGCTTTTGTACAGAGAGATCAGTTTCACTGATTGTCTACAGGAGACAGTTAAGACCTCGTTTAGCCGTTCATACAGGTCTCGATTTATGGGACAATTGATTGCGCTACCTTTGCACGGTTAGGATACCGCGGCCGTTAAACATGGTGTCACTGGGCAGGCATCACCTTCAATACTTGTTTGGCTGAAGGCTATGTTTTTGGTAAACAGTCGGGTCTTGGGTTTGCCGAGTTCCTTTTGTAGACTTTGATCACTCCAATGTGCGCTCCTGGGTTGGATTGACAGGGTGTGTCCAATGGTGGGGGTGTGATTATTATTGGGGTTTTGCTGTTAATGTATGCAGGCTGGCGCTTAGGGGGACGTAGTGTCCTGGTTACTCGTTCTAGCATTGATTCATCTATTGTCATAGGTTGGCCTGCTGTGGGTGTAGGGAGTCGCATTGGTTTTTGGGGTTTTTGGTTGGTGGAGCTTTGACGCAATCTTTAAGGGTGGCTGCTTTAAGGCCCACAAGGTTGGGTGCGTGGGGGTTATCCGCTGGTGGAGGTTGTGTCCTTTTTTAAAGGGGCTGTACCCCCTTTAAATAGTCCTTGACTATTACATTTGGGTTAGGTTTAGTCTGGGGGGAGAGGGGTCAAGGGGGAACTTAGATTCACTTTGCAGGCAACCAGCTATCACCCAGCTCGGTTGGCTTTTCACCTCTACTAACAAGTCATCCCACTCTTTTGCAACAGAGACGGGTTAGCTCGTGACAGCTGCTTGTGAGTAGCTCGCTTGGGTTTCGGGGTGGCAGGCTTAAGTTCTCTTTGTCTGGTTGTTCTTGCTAGATCATGATGCAAAAGGTACAAGGGATTATCTTTGCTGTGCAGTGCTTGGTTTTCATTGTTATTTCATCTTTCCCTTGCGGTACTATCTCTATGGCGTCCGGGTTGCACTTTTCTATCGCCTATACTAAGTTGGGGGTAATGTTTTAGTTAGGTGGGGAAGTGGATTTTTGATTGTGGTTGGTGGAGCTAGGGTAGGCTTTCAGGGTGATCTGGGGTGGCAGATATCTTTCAGGTGTAAGCTGAATGCTTTATGTTATAGCTACGCCCTGATGTGCTAAGTGCACCTTCCGGTACACTTACCTTGTTACGACTTACCTCGTCTTGTAGCGGTAAATGTTGTATTAGTTAGTGTGTTTGGAGGCTTTGTGAGGAGGGTGACGGGCGGTGTGTACGTGCTCTAGGACCGACTTAAAGAAGGCTTGATTATCCTGCTTTACTGCTAAATCCGCCTTCTGGGGATAGGTTTCAAGTCCCCTTTCGTTGGGTTTTCTATTTTAGAAAATGTAGCCCATTTCTTCCACTCCATAGGCTATACCTCGACCTGTCTTGTTAGTGGGCTGGGGGCTGTTGGGCCCACTGTTGCGCTCTCATGAGGTGGGCTGGCGACGGCGGTATATAGGCTGTTTTGGCAAGGAGTGGTCGGGTGGATCGTGGGTTATCGATTATAGAACAGGCTCCTCTAGGTGGGTTTAGAGCACCGCCAAGTCCTTAGAGTTTTAAGCGTTTATGCTCGTAGTTCTCGGGCGGATGCCTGTGTTTAGGGGGCATCAAGATTTAGGGCCAGGCATAGTGGGGTATCTAATCCCAGTTTGTGTCCTGGCTTTGGTGGGATGGAGTGGATCGTGGGCACTAAGATCGTTTTTAGGTTGGGCTTAGGGGTGCCTTGGGCTTGTGACGGCTTGGGCAGGGTTTGATCTTGGTTTGGTGTGATAGTTTGGGCCCACTCTTTACGCCGTGTACGGTTAACTTGGGTTTCTTGTATGACCGCGGTGGCTGGCACAAGATTTACCAACCCTGATTGCTCTAGCTAAGTCAGGCTTTCGCTTATTGCTTAAGGTTAATTACTGCTGAATACCCGTGGGGGTGTGGCGGGGCGTGGCGTTTTAGGCTACAAAAGGTGTGTGCCTGATGCCTGCTCCTTGTGTCTTGGTAAGGGGGTCTGGGGCACTTGCACTGGGATGCGGATACTTGCATGTATATGTTGAGCAAAAGTTAACGGTAAGGTTAGGACTGAGTCTTTTGTCCCTGGGAGTGGTGGTGTCCGTCTTGGCGTCTTCAGTGCCGTGCTTTGGTTTAAGCTACAAGGACGAAATTTGTTTGTTTTATTGTTTGTCGGGGGGCGGGGCACGAGTATTGGGGAGAGGGCGGGGGGTGTGTTTAAGTAGGGTGATAAATTCAAGTAAATAAACAGTAAAGATTTACGAAGGGGTTGGCGTTTTGGGCGGAAAGGTTAAGTATGGGTGGATAAAATAACAAGTAGTTAAAGAGAAAGATCGACGCTTTAAATGAAGTGACGTTTGATATAATGATTCGTAAATTGAGTGGTGAAGTTTGTTTGTTTGTAAGTGTTTGTAAGTGTTTGTTGGATGGAAGTTTGTTTTTTGGAATTTTCCATGTTCGCTTAGAGACAATTGGAGTTTAAGTGGAGGTGTTAAAAGGAGGAGAAAAGTGAAGAATTATGTCCTGCAACCATTAACCGAATAGCATCATAGTAGAGAGATTGCGGGGATCCCATAACCAGGTGTAAAACAAAGTGCATCAGGGTAAAGATGAGACTGAAATATACTCCAACCGTCGCATTAAGTAACCCCTGAGATTCAAACCGAATGCCAGAAATGAGAGACAGTGTCCAACAACCGTTAATTAAAGGGTTTGCGGGAAAGAGATGTGAAGCGGGCATAACCGAATGGGGGAGCAAGTGCATCAGTGCGAAAATGAGACGAACCCATACCTGAAACCGTATCATTAATTCATCCTTGAAGGCCAAAAAAGGGTTCGCTATGGATTGTATGTCCATGTCAACCAATTGAGTACCCATTGCACTGGAAATGTAGAGTGAGTTGACCCCAAAAAAGAGAACCAAAAGTGAAGAGACACTGGGAATGTCGCGATTACGAGGGACAGAGTACGCAAATAGCGAACCAGATGGCTTGACAGAACGGTGAGTAAAATAAACCAAGTTATGTGCCTGACCGAGGAACCAGAGGCGCAAAAGCGCAAGAAGGGTAAGGGTGTAGGGGGAAAGAATGTACCTGACGCTGGGAAGGCCGAACCTTACTAACACCGGGTTGGTGATCTCTCGTGAGTAGTCAGACTAATAAATAACCGGGCTCCTGAAACGAGTCTTACGGGATAAGAAAGTTCCCGGGCCAATTATGGGCGGTGACCGATAAGTCCTTTGTACTGAAGCACTTCCGTATGGAGAGGCTAGTGAGTTAAAGAGTCCCAAGGTATGACGTAGAGCATTAAGTACTTGTGCTAGAGCACTTCCGTATGCTGGACCAATAAAGTTAAAGAGTGGCATGCTTTGACTGAGAGCATGAAGCGTGACTGTCGTTGATCATGAGGTTTTCCATTCCCTGAAATGGGACCGAGCGGGACCAGAGTTTAATCCATTAGAACATAATATGTCTTTAGAGCATGAATTACCTAGTCTTTAGTTAATACAGTATGATGTATAAGGCATAACTATTAAATGTACGAAGTACATAGCCTGGATAGGCCAAGTAGACCAGCCCACAGTTGTGGGGGGGTAGGGGGGGCTACCTTTATAGGGGTGTGGGTTCTTGTAGTTGAGATAACAGCGATGGCTTTTCGGGCCATAGGCCTTGGTTAAACCCAAGTAAGAATATTATGATCTATTTTCTGGTGTTTTTAGGGACTAGTTTTGTCTTGGCGTCGCTGTTAGTGGCGTCTAATCCTTCTCCTCATTATGGGGTTGTTGGGTTAGTTTTTGGGTCTGTTGTGGGGTGTGGGTGGTTGGTGAGTTTGGGGGCCTCTTTTGTGTCTCTGGTGCTTTTTATAGTGTATTTGGGTGGGATGTTGGTGGTTTTTGTGTACTCTGTCTCACTGGCAGCTGATCCGTTTCCCCGGGCTTGGGGGGGTTGGCATACTGTAGGGTATGTTTTGGGGTTTGTACCTGCTGGTGTGGGGCTTGTTGTCTGGGGGTGGG
>JANDJT010060744.1:0-13308 GCA_024331685.1 Stegophilus panzeri
CAGAAATATCAACACGGTATATAGATATTAAAGGTGCGAATTTATCCCAACTGAGCAAGCCACTGAGTGGCGACGGATTATACACCTTTATTATAAACATAGCAAAATGTTACAAAATCACAAAACAATAACAAAAAGTCGCGAACGTTTACCTCTGCCGTCACTCCTGCCCAATTTGCTGGGGTATGTTTTCTGACAGGGGATATAGGGCTCTGGAGGCGGGAAATCTGACATGGGTCGGAAACTGAAGCGTGCTTCCCACTCGTCTGTATAAAACACACCCAAACAACATTATATTAACACGAACTAGATGGTAATTGAAGCAGATATGGACACAGAAGCACATATCATACCTGCACCCTGACTGTGGTACCCATTGCCCATTGGAGGAGGAGGAGGGGGCGGTCCTCCAGAAGTGGGTCGGTCTGGTGGGATGGGCGGTCTGTTGCCGGCACGAGGAGGCTCTGACCCTACTCTGCTCGGAGGGGGCGGGGCTGCAGATGGTCTCACACTTACGCTTCCTGGTCGTCCAGAAGGCGGTGGAGGTGGGAGGGGACCTAAATACACACAGAGATAATAAAACAGTCTCAGAGATATAAAACACATGGAAAGAAAAGATGTTCTAAAATCCACGCAGAAATTCATTACCGGTTCGCCCGGACGGACTCCGGCCCAAAGGGGGCGGTCTCTCAGAGGGAGGTGGAGGAAGTGGGCCTGACCTCCCAGGCATGGGAGGGGTCGGTCCATGAGGCGTGAGTGACAGGTGCCGCTGAGGAAGACGTGGCGTGTTCTCGTCACTGGGCTTTGGTCGTCCTGGTGGCAGCGGAGGAGCAGAGCTTGCTGGCCCACGAGATGAGGAAGGAGGTGGAGGTGGCTTGCTGTTGGCAGAAGGAGGAGGAGGAGGAGGCGGGCTATCGCGTGGGAGGGCCATGGATGGGCGGTTGCCAGGGGGAACAGGTGGTGGGCGGTCCTCTCCTCGACTAGGAGCTGGGGGAAGAGGAGGGCGGCTGGAATGAGGCACAGGAGGCGGGGCTGAAGGACTGGAGGAGGGACGTCCGCCTGGAACAGGTGGGGGTGCCATTTGTCTTCCAGAAGGGTTAGATGGTGGAGTAGAGCGGGGTCCACCAGGCAGAGGGGGGGGTCCTCGATTCTGTACACTGCTCTGATTAGGCCGTGGAGTGTTAGGAACGGGTGGAGGCAGCCCTCCAGGGGTTTCAGAGCGTGGAGGAGTCATTCGAAGACGTGGAGAGTCAGAAGGGCCATTACGTTGCCCGGAGAAACGTGGGGTGGAGCTACTACCACCCACAAACGGACGTGGACCAGAACTTCGAGCACCAGGAGGAAGGATGGGGGGTCGAACGCCACCAGAGTCTAGAAATAATGAAAATGAGAGAGACAAAGAAAAAAGCAGGTTGTATAGCTATTAATAACTCTCGATTCTATTCTACTGTACTGTAATAAAGCTCTATTCTACTCTATTATACTGTAATAAAGCTCTATTCTACTCTATTATACTGTAATAAAGCTCTATTCTACTCTATTATACTGTAATAAAGATCTACTCTACTCTATTATACTGTAATAAAGATCTACTGTACTCTTATGTTGTAATAAAGCTCTACTCTATTATACTGTTATACAGCTCTATTCTAGTATATTACACTGTAATAAAGCTCTATTTTATTATACTGTAATGAAGCTCTAGTATACTCACTGCTATGAAAAGGGGCAGAAAATTAACCCCATTAAAAGAAAAGTCACTTAAAAATACATAGACATTATTTTGGAGGTAAAATCAAGATATACAAAAAAGGGATACAGGGCCTTTAAATGCAAATGTTGTGTAACCAATTTCAGAGCCCAGGACAGCTCATCTGCCAAGAATAGCATGATGTTATGCATAACAATAGTGCTGTGAAGTGTGTCTTACTGTGTCTTATGCATGTGTGTGTGTGTGTGTGTGTGTGTGTGTGTGTGTCTGTCTGCCTGTCTGCCTGTAGATGGGCTGGGTGTGAGCCTTACCATCCCTAGTGGACCGCAGCCTTGGCATACCATCTTGAAACAAGCCTCCAAATCCTCCCGGAGCTCCACCTCCAAACCCACCTCCTCCTCCACCCCCTCCTCCTCCTCCTCCTCCACCTCCTCCTCCTCCTCCTCCTCCTTTGGGCTCTGTCAAAATAAATGAAAGCACATCATATGAGCACAAAAACACACACTATCATAACGTGTTCACGGGGCGTAAGTGGATTTAGAGCATTGTAATACAACATGGCTGAACGACTGGACAAAAAGAGTCGTACTATTATATACTATATTATATACTAAAGAGTAAACTACTACATGTTTTTAATCAGTTCATGTGGCACATCATTCATGCACGTGTCCGTTCTTGTATTAGTTGTTATAATAGTGTGTGTGCAGGTGTGTGTGTGTGTGTGTGTGTGTGTGTGTGTGTGTGTCAGTGTGGCTTCTTACTCTCGATTGCAGGCGCACTGCGGTCATTGGTAACAGCCTTTTTGAGTCTGGTCCCTTTGCTGATGTCGGACAGTAGCGCATTTCTGCCCTGCTGCTCAGATCTGTTCAGAGCGGGCTTCTCCGTGTTGGCCTGTTTACAGACACAAACACACGGATGTATTCTGGTGCTGGGCTACATGCGCTCTAACATCAGCTATGGAGGTGCACGACAACTCTTCTGGTTCATGGATGCGTAGAGGATCTGATGTAAACCAGATCTAGATGGACGTACTCAAGAAGGCAACACATTACATTAAGAGCAAGGGGGATGTAAACTTTTGAACATAAATTTTTATTATTTTGTTTATAGAACTTTTTTTCCCCCATTTAGTACTGCCCTTCAGAAGCTAAGTTGTGTGTGTGTGTGTGTGTGTGTGTGTGTGTTTTTACCAGAGCCAGGGTCGGGGGTGGGGGAGGAGGGGGCGGTGGGGGAACCGGCATCGTCTCTCCTCAGTGTCTCCTCCTCTTACAGCAAGCAGAGAGAAAAAAGGAAATCGAACATCTGCAACCTGCCCCCCAAAAAATACAAACACAATATAAACATCAAGCCACTGTTTACATTATGCCAACAACATGTGACAAAATCAGGTAATGTCACAATTCATATACCTCCTTCAGGATAAAACGGCTGTATTTCATTTTGAGAAAAAATGACAACTGCAACCAAAATGAAAACACTAAAAAGCGTTCCTCTTATCTCATCTTTAGTTCATACAACGTCCACCTAATCAGCGCCGTTCTGGCTGGTGGACGGAGCTAAATACAGGGCAGGGAAAATGTCAAACCAAAGCAAAGGGAGGAAGTAACCAGTGATCTCAGTTTTTCCAATATATTTATAAAATGCTGTTGTGAATATAGCTCTAGATCCACTTTTAAAAAGTCCCAGACGGCAAGTTTACATTTGGACCGATAGGTGTGTCCAGGTGACGCAGAAAAGCAGCGCGGGAATGCGGCACTGCTAAACGCTCACGTGTGGTAAAGGTGATGTGCTGAAGCTGAATGCTGGAGTGGAACAATGGGAGTAAAATCAGGATCTACAGAGCACCACTCTTCCCTTTTCTCCACCACATCTCTCTCCTTTAACAAATAAAATGCAAATGGAGGCCAACATTATGATAAATACATCCGTTTCTGTCACTCTTTATATCTCTCCTTCTCTATCTGTCTTTCTCCAGCTGTCCCTCTGTGCGCATATATCTGTCTCTCTCTATCTCTCTGTGTGTCTCTTTATCCGTCTCACTGTGTGTCACATTGTCTTTATTTCTCTCTGAGTCTATCTAAGCGTCTGTGTCTCCATGTGTGTCTTTCTTTATTTGCGTCTCTTTCTTCCGTGTGTGTGTCTTTGACTTTCTCTCTCTCTCTCCTTGTGTCGGTCTCTCTATGTGCATCTGTGTGTCTCCTTCGCTACGTGCGTGTATCTCTCTCCATGTCTGTATGCGAGTGTGTGTTTGTCTTTCTGTCCTTCTTTGTCTCTCTCCATCTCGCTCCGTCTCTTTCTCTGGGTCTTTCATTTCTAACATCCGTTGTAGGCCATAAACAGGAAATAATAAAAACATATATAGCTCTCACTTCCCTTTCGATACCTCACAACAGGTTGCAACATTGTAGCGTGGAAAAATTCGGTCATTAGAGGCACAAAACACACACACACACACACACTACTTTGCACTCTTTACGAGCTCAGTAAAACACTCGGCCTTTCATTGCTACCACGTCTCCCTCCCAGCCTGCCACATCATTTCTCTCTGTCTCTCTCTCTCTCTTCTTCGTTCTCACTCCTTCCCCCTCTCCTCGCACTGTCTTTCTGGACAAGCACTTTTTTTTTTTTACTGCAGAGAGCGGACATCTGCTGAGTGTGCCAAAAGTTCTGCACGCTGCTGCAAATATGATGGGAAGTGGACACAGAGATTCAGTATTAATAGCAGCAGCTCAGAAGAAGCTCACACACACAGTGTGGCTGACTAACAGATACTATTTATACACTATTATGCTCTTGCTAACTGGATGCTACCACACACGCAAACACACACACACACACACACACACACACACACACACGTGTCCTCAACCACATCCATTAAACAGCTTGGACGTGTGTGTGTGTGTGTGTGTGTGTGTGTGTGTGTATGTATGAGATCGCTTATAGAATATTAACCACAGGTTTGCTGAGATTCAGGTAAAAGACAGTGTGTCCTTTAAAAGGTCTGGACTGAAGCTTGTTTTCATTCCAGTGTCGTAAGTACTTGAGTTTCTACACAGAATGTTCCACACACGCACGTGCACACACACACACACACACACACACACACACAGAGCAATATTTTATACACATGTAAATGTCCTAATGTCTAAAGCAGGTGGCTGAAGTGTGTAAGCCTTTAAAGCTTGTTCTTTTAAAGCCTGACCAAGACAAGGACGTAACCAAAAACACACACATACGTGCGCACACGCGCGCACACACACAGATTACTGCAGCTAAATACTGCTATGCTACACCTAAACCCTAACCTTAATCTCAGTACCGAGAACAAAATCTATTTTTATTCTTATTTTATTTTTAGCTTTTCAAATAAACGCTGTGAAAACAGGACTGCGTGACTGTGAGGTCCTGTTTGGTCACTAAATACACACAAATATGACATTTCTGCAGAACCACCAATAAGGATGTTTTTAAATGTTTGCAAACTTATAAGCTTATGCTCCATCTTCAAGCAGGATAGAGGTGAGCGATATATTATATTACAGTGTAACATTATATTACGATTCTACAACACACCATATGTATTGACATATATGTAGGTGTGCAAAGATTTCCCAGCAAAACAGTATTGAAGTTTTTAAAAAAAAAAAAAAAAAAAAAAAAAAAAAACAATTCAAATGACACGTTATTTAATGACTGCAAAAAAAAATAATTTTCAAAAATACAAAAATATATTTTTGTATTGTAAACAAAAAAAAAACAAACTGTAAAAATATAAAATTCTTACTAATTTAATATAAAACTTTTTGAATATAAAACAAAAATTTTTTGACATCAACTACTTCCAGTAAGGCTGTAATTATTTTAAAATATAAGTATACCATGAGGTCTCAGAAAACCGTATTGTGACATAATTTATCACAATATAGATATTGCATCATCATACCACCCAGCCCTAAGGCACAATTTGACAGAAAAGAAAGCCTCTAACCAAGACTTGAATAATATTCACGTGTGATGTGAGGACAGAACATCACCATTTTGTCAAGGTCTCAAAAATGATGCGATATATCAGAAACTTTGCTAGAAGAAGATAGTAATCGTAAACTCATTCATTTCCTTTAATCTGTGTATAAGCAGTGAAAAATATAATACAAATATACACCAATCGGCCATAACATTAAAACCACTGATAGGTGACGTGAATAACATTGATTATCTTGTTACAATGGCACCTGTCAAGGGGTGCGATATATTATGCAATAAATGAACAGTCAGTTCTCGAAGTTGATGTGTTTGAAGCAGGAAAAATGGGCAAGTGATTTTGACAAGGGCCAAATTGTGATGGCTAGACGACTGGGTCAGAGCATCTCCAAAACGGCAGGTCTTGTTGGGTGTTCCCGGTATGCAGTGGTTAGTACCTACCAAAAGTGGTCCAAGGAAGGACAACCGCTGAACCGGCGACAGGGTCATGGGCGCCCAAGGCTCACTGATGCGTGTGGGGAGTGAAGGCTAGCCCGTCTGGTCCGATTCCACAGAAGAGCTACTGTTGCACAAACTGCTGAACAAGTTAATGCTGGCTATGATAGAACATCGTTGCAGACCAAGTACACCCCTTCATGCCAACGGTATTCCCTAATGGCAGTGTCCTCTTTCAGCAGGATAATGCGCTCTGCCACACTGCAAAAATTGTTCAGGAATGGTTTGAAGAACATGACAAAGAGTTCAAGGTGTTGACTTGGCCTCCAAATTCTCCAGCTCTCAATCTGATCAAGCATCTGTGGGATGTACTGGACAAACGAGTCCGATCCATGGAGGCCCCACCTCGCAACTTACAGAACCTGCTGCTAACGTCTTGGTGCCAGATACCACAGCGCACATTCAGAGAGTCCATGTCTCGACGGGTCAAGCTGTTTTGGTGGCACAAGGGGGACCTACACAGTATTAGGCAGGTGGTTTTAATGTTATGGCTGATCGGTGTACAATTTGGATATTGTGATAAATGATGATACAACAGACTTTTCTGAGATATTGCACATTCTAATCATATATTGCACGTATCTGATTAGAACTTTTTTAAACTAATTATAAACTCCATGTTATGACTTTGTACTGGTTTGATTCTTTAAAATTGTCAAATAAATAAATAAATAAATAAATAAATAAAGTGAATTTAACATTTATATTGTTTCAGTATTAGTTTATTTTTGTAGCTATTAAACAAAAGCCTCTTGGAGCAACTTTTTTTAAAATTCTTTTTAAAAGCAACACTGCTGTTTTAGGTGGCAGTTTAACAAACCTATATAGCGTGACCAGTGTTGGGTAAGTTACTTCAAACAAACAAGTAATTACTAATTACATTACCAACATTCTACTTAAACGACTGACTTAATTACTCTGTCTGAAAAGTAACTGCATCACTCATTACGAATTACCTTTTCAAATCCGTATCAACCTTGACCACGTGGACAACAGATTCTACACTTCGCAGCAGTAGCATCTGTTCCACTATATACCCTGCAATCAGTTTTTTAAGCCCACCTTCAGACATTTTCTGTACTGCCATCGTTAAATCAAGGTTCGCCCACTTAACAGGGGTTGCCGCAGTTTCGTCTTTCGCTGTACACGGATCACTCAAAAGTCTCCGTGCTTCATGTGCTTCTGTAGTTACTTGTGCTTCGGAGAGAGAGGCCGATAGTGCTTTTTCCCCAGGACATAACTTACATATTACTGTGATGTTCTTGTCTATACATGTAAAAATAAATAAATAAATGAAGTAATGGGAATATTTCCATTTAGCAAAACAGCCACTCATATCTGCTGACATCCTTGAACTTGAGCGACTTCACAGTGACCTGGACCGAACTCTCACACGTGCGCTGTCCTACAGCTAACGAATTTAAAGAGGCCGAGTTAAATCAGAACACAAATTTGATCTTGGATGATAAATTTGGATTTTATATTCAATACGATTTTGTACAGAATTGCTGAAAGTATATAAAGTATGTAATGCAAGTACATCATAAGTAACTAATTAAATCACTTCAAAATGAAGAGTCATCCCTTACTTTACCTTTCTCAGGCGAAAAGTAATTTAATTACAGTAATGCGTTACACCAAACACTGAGAGCGATACATATTATGTAATCGCAGAAATGCCTTAAGTATCATAATATGATATATTTGTGTCATATCGCCCACGCCTAGTCTGTATTAATGCATTTAATTAGCATTTGACACACTTAGACGAATGAACTGTCTTTGAATAATGAAATATGAAAATTCAAATAGAAACAGTCCAAAAAAATATATTTCTACAGAAGTAAAAGACAATGCACTAGCTTGTGGTACAGAGGAAAAAAGTTAATCACTAAAACCGTTGCTCTCATTTCTGCTTTTTCTCCAACATGCCACACTCCACTGACTGCTTTTAGATATTCGACGACCCCCAGTAACAGCCCCCGCACAAAATTTCCACCCAGCTCCCTCACTCTCGGTTTCATACACCTAACAATCAGCAAAATATCAGCGTTTACCATCTTGTTCCATTCCACACTCCCACTCGGCCGGTCTTGTTCTTTTTGAACTGTTCGTTTAAATGAAATCAGTCACAGTGATTGTTGAGATAGTTGTTTTTCCATGAACGCACTCACATAACCAATCACACGATAAGCTAAATTCATCTACACATTTGATTTACCTAATGTTGCATTTCTCAGATGATAAGCAGGGCTTTCCTACCCGTCTTCGGTTTCCTGATTACAGCTACAGCAGAATATTAGTGTTTTCCCCCCGCTACGATAAGTGCATTGACAGTTAATGTGGTTACACAGCTGAGTGCAAAAGTTTGCATACCCTTGTTGGACAAAATGAAGAATTTAGAGCAACAGTTAGTTTTCATTGTTTTACACAGGAGGAAATTGTTTCATAGTGGTAGGTTAAAATATTAAATGTTGCAAAAAACTATATATACAATGCATAAGTATTTAACCTTTTTTCCCCCCAACCTTCTGAACATCCTTTATATCCCCAGTCTTTCTTTCTTCTCTTTTCAATCCGACTTATGTTTTGGATTTTAGGCTTGACAACACCCACATTTCATTTTCTTGGACTTCTCTCATTTGTAGACACAGTAAATTGCAAAACAGAGACACAAACTTTTGCACACAACTGCACGGTATGTATAGAAATTACATTTATAATAAAAGTCATCATGATGATGATTCATCGAAGAGCTTCTTCAGTAACGTGTGATGGGAAAATCCCTGCTATGTGGAAAAACACTTGCACCTGTGAGATCATGAGTCTGACATGAGTAGATTGGTAGTAGGCGATGTTACAAATGGCCAATCAAAAATGTGAAAAGTGTTCTCCCTATCTTCAGGAGATCGTGAGGTTTAAATCCTGACGACGCCGCTGCCATCCACGGCTGGGAGTCTATAGAGCGAAAAAAGCCGTGCTCTCTGGGTGCGAGGGGAATACTCTGTTTTCACTGTCAACCACAGAGATACTGGCCAATCGTGTGTGTCTGTGAGCTCATGTATGCAGAAGAGGGCGGACAGTAGCTAGTTGTTCGAGTTGGCTTGAGGGTGGGAATTGGTGTGGGGTTAAAAAAAAAAAAATGATGTAAGCAGTTAATTCATTTTTGATGATTTTCAAATGCTGTTTTATCACGAATTACATGCACAAAGGGAATCTGTAACACCATTATGGCATCATACCCTATGTAGTGAGCATGTATAGTGAATAGAGTTGTTACAGTGTCACAGATTCTCAGTTAGTCATGTTGTATGAAAAGATGTCTATGCCCATTTCCGTCTATTACCATCCACCTACTCAGGTTTCAATTTCCTTACTCCAGTGGTTTTCATCCTTTTTTGTGTCTCACGGCAGTACAAAAAGTTCATGGGGTGGAGTCAAACCTCTTCCTGCATCTCCTCCCAGAGCGGAGATGGGCAGAGTTGAACCAAAGGTCCAGAGCATGGAGTGTGTTTTAGGCTGAATAAGTGTGTTTAATGTTTTGTTATGGGTTGTACCGTGTTGTATGGGTTAGGGGTTGGGCTTATAGGAGGTGTTGGATCACACCCAGCTCCACCCCGGGGACTTTTCTGCTTCCATAACCCACACCACCTTGCATCCCAACTCAATTCCCCTGCAGCCACAAACCCTATAACAAGCGTTTATAACTATGGACGATCACTCTGTATTAAAGATATGAGGTGTAAGTAGTACGCATGAAACTACTGATGTAGTGATGATTCATACCTTGTGAACACACTACTTCCCTCTCTATTGGGTGTTTTTTAAAAAATAAGACATATTGAACTTTGATTAAAACTTAATTATGCTGTTTTGACTCCGTTTGCAATGGAGAACCACAGAAAATATATGAGGAAACATCTAGCTATAGCAGAGCTACAGTAGATGAACTTCGGGCAGAAGTTCTCTGCTCTCAGAGAGAGAGAGAGAGAGAGAGAGAGAGAGAGAGAGAGAGAGAGAGAGTATATATGTTAAGATGTTAAGATGTGCACAAGGAGCAAAGTCATCAAGCGATTCCATGTACCATGACTTGAACAAACATAGTAAACTTGAAGCTTCAATCATTAAGCCTTGTATACAGCAGTGAAGGAACCAGCAGTGAAAAATCTCACACACAATCTCAAAAAATCTCAAACAGTGTGAGAAAAATCTCACACTGTTATTTTTATTTTATTCATTACTTTAACCTGACGGTTTTAGCTCTTTTATATTATTACAGACATGACACAACCTACTATTTATATTTACGGATTTTTGCTCTAATGTTTCAGACCAAATATTTAGAGATATTTAGAGGGAGACAGAGGACAGAGAGAGACACAGAGACACAGACATTCAGAGAAAGTCTGCGAGATATACAGAGAAAGATAATCAGAGAGAGACAGAGACACAGAGACAAACCTAGACATACATGGTGGGACAGAAAGACAAAGAGAGAGACTCACAGAAAGAAAGGGAGACAGATGACACAGAGAGAGACAGACATTGAGAGAGATACTGAGAAAGACAATCAGAGAGAGACCGGGAGAGAGAGAGACACTCGGAAAGAAAGACAAAGAAACAAACCTAGAGAGACAGTGTAACAGAAAGGCACAAGGAGAGAGACATAAACAGAAAGAAAGGGAAACAGAGAGAAGAGATCACACACACACACAGATGACACAGATAGAGACACAGACAATGAGAGACAGAAACATTGAGAGAGATCCAGAGAAAAACAATCAAAGAGAGATGTGCTAAGAGAGAGACAAAGAGGGGGAGAGAGACACTCAGAGAAAGATACTCAGAATGAGAGAGAGACAAGATACAGATAGATAGAGAGAGGCAGTGTGATGGAAAGAGAGAGACAGACACACACACAGAGAAAGAATGGAAGACAGAGATGGCACAGAGACACAGACATCGAGAGACAGACATTGAGAGATCCAGAGAAAGACAATCAGAGAGGGAGAAAAAGCAGGAGGGAGAGAGACACTCGTGTGTCAAAGTGAGACAGTGTGATGGAAAGACAGGGCAGAGACACAGAAAGTAAGGAAGGAAGACATGACACTATTAGGAGTTGCAACTATATTTAAATGATGTTTTATAAGGATGTAAAGTTTAGCGGATAAGCTAGGGATTCGCACATCATGCCACCGTTAACTCGTGGGAGTGTCTACTGTTAGGAAACATACTTACTGAGGGTCTTACTTAAGCATAAATATGATGTAATGTGAAACCAGGAACAGCCGTCAGAGCTTGCACAATATTTCTCGAACTGAGTGTGAACCTCGCAAAACTCAATTCACTCGTTCAAAACAATCGAATGGCAGATATGAGCTAGAAAGGCTGCGAGTATTAACCAACAGTCATGAGTACAGTGTAAAATCATATGGACGATGTCTGACCACCATGAAGACAGTTCCTCATTTACACACAATGGCGTTATGAAATAACAGATTTGGGAGCCTAAACTCCACTCTTCCTGTAAATTCCTCATCTATCCTCTTTTCACATTCACAGCCCAGCTCCTCCACTCATACCATCCTTCATCCCGCTCATCCCATCCCTCATCCCATCCTTCATCCCGCTCATACCATCCCTCATCCCATCCTTCATCCTGCTCATACCATCCCTCATCCCATCCTTCATCCCGCTCATCCCATCCTTCATCCCCCTCATCCCATCCTTCATCCCGCTCCTCCCATCCTTCATCCCGCTCATTCCATCATCCCATCCCTCATCCTGCTCATACCACTATCGATCGAAGGCGTGGTCTGCGCTCACAGAGTGCACATTATCTGGGGGGTGTAACGCTTTAGCTTACAGCGCAAGCTCGGAACATGAACCACACTGGCTTCTGGGAATCTTATTAAACTATAAGTGGCGCTTCATCGTTGTGTTATTTCACCAGTTCATGTTACAGTTAAGCTTAGTACCAAGAGAGAGAGAAAAAGCCTACCAGAGGAACACACACGGATATAAACACTGCGTGTATAAGAAAACTGAACTCGGGTTAGACACGAGCACATGGTGTGGAGGTCACAGCTACAAAATGATGAACATTTCCAAAGAAAATATAGGAAATTCTTTTTGAGAACTCTGTCTCCAAATTATGCTGTCTCTATGGCATCACCATCAATCCTTCTTAATCCACCTGTGTGTGTGTGTGTGTCTTTCTGTGTGTCTTTGTGTGTATGTGTGTCTCTTTCTGTGTGAGTGTGTGTGTCTGTCTCCCTCTCTGTGTCTCATTCTGTGTGTGTGTCTCTCTCTTTCGATCTGTATCTTGTCTCCCTCTCTTTGTTTCTCTGAGTGTGTCTCTCCCTGTCTCTCTCTGATTGTCTTTCTTTCTTTCTCTCAATGCCTCTGTCTCTTGGTCTTCCATTCTTTCTGTGTGTGTCTCTACCCTGTGTCTTTCTATCACACTGTCTCTCTTTCTACCAGTGTCTTGTCTCCCACTCTTTCACTTTGTTTGAGTGTCTCTCTCTGAGGGTCTCGCTCTCTCCCACTTTTCCTCCTCTCTGATTGTTTTTCTTTGTATCTCTCTCAATGTCTCTGCCTCTCGATGTCTGTGTCTCCATGTCATCTCTGTCTCTCTGACTTCCATTCTTTCTCTGTGTGTCTCGCTCTCTCTTTGTCTTTCCATTGCACTGTCTCTCTTTCAATCTGCATCTTGTCTCCCCTCTCTTTCTGAGTGTCTCTGTCTCTCTCTTAATGCCTCTCTCTCCCTGTCTCTCTCTGACTGTTTTTCTCTGGATCTCTCTCAATGTTTCTGTCTCTCGTTGTCTCTGTCTCTCTCTGTGTCATCTGTCCCCCTTTCTTTGTGTCCGTCTCTCTCTTTGTCTTTCTGTCCCACCATCTATCTAGGTTTGTCTCTGTCTCTCTCTCTCCATCTCTCTTTCCCGCTCTCTCTCTCTCTCTCCTCCATCGCTCTCTGCATCTCTCTCTCCCCCTCTTTCCCTCTCTCTGTCTCTCTCTCTCCATCTCTCTCTCCCCCTCTTTCCCTCTCTGTCTCTCTCTTTCCATCTCTCTCTCCCCCTCTTTCCCTCTCTGTCTCTCTCTTTCCATCTCTCTCT
>JANDJT010061300.1:2128-13281 GCA_024331685.1 Stegophilus panzeri
GTGTAGGGTGTATTTTATAGTGTGCAGGGTGTATGGTATAGGCTGTATGGTGTATGGTATAGTGTATAGAGTGTAGGGTGTATGGTATAGGCTGTATGGTGTATGGTATAGTGTGTAGGGTGTAGGGTGTATTTTATAGTGTGCAGGGTGTATGGTATAGGCTGTATGGTGTATGGTATAGTGTATAGAGTGTAGGGTGTATGGTATAGGCTGTAGGTTGTATGTTATAGGCTGTAGGGTGTATTGTATAGTGTATAGAGTGTAGGGTGTATGGAATAGGTTGTAGGGTGTATGGTATAGTGTGTAGGGTGTATGGTATAGGCTGTAGGGTATAGGGTGTATTGTATAGTGTGTATGGTGTATGGTATAGGCTGTATGGTGTACGGTATAGTGTGTAGGGTGTATTGTATAGTGGGTAGAGTGGGTGTACGGTATAGTGGGTAGGGTGTATGGTATAGGTTTTGTATAGTGTGTATATTGTATAGTGTGTAGGGTGTATGGTATAGGCTGTAGGGTGTATTGTATAATGTATAGAGTGTAGGGTGTATGGAATAGGCTGTAGGGTGTATGGTATAGTGTGTAGGGTGTATGGTATTGGCTGTAGGGTGTATGGTATAGGTTTTGTATAGTGTGTATATTGTATAGTGTGTATGGTGTATGGTATAGGCTGTAGGGTGTATTGTATAATGTATAGAGTTAGGGTGTATGGGATAGGCTGTAGGGTGTATGGTATTGGCTGTAGGGTGTAGGGTGTATTGTATAGTGTGTAGGGTGTATGGTATAGTGTATAGAGTGTAGGGTGTATGGTATAGGCTGTAGGGTGTATGGTATTGGCTGTAGGCTGTATGGTGTATGGTATAGTGTATAGAGTGTAGGGTGTATGGTATAGGCTGTAGGGTGTATGGAATAGGCTGTAGAGTGTATGGTATAGTGTGTAGGGTGTATGGTATATGTTGTAGGGTGTATGGTATAGTGTGTAGGGTGTAGGTTGTATTTTATAGTGTGTAGGGTGTATGGTATAGGCTGTAGGGTGTATGGTATAGTGTATAGAGTGTAGGGTGTATGGTATAGGCTGTAGGGTGTATTGTATAATGTATAGAGTGTAGGGTGTATGGAATAGGCTGTAGGGTGTAGGGTGTATAGTGTGTCATGTGGTATAGGCTGTATGGTCTATGTTATAGTAGGGTGTATGGTATATAGTAGGGTGTAGGGTGTATGGTATCGTGTGTAGGGTGTAGGGTGTATTGTATAGTGTGTAGGGTGTATGGTATAGGCTGTAGGGTGTAGAGTGTATTGTATAGTGTGTCATGTGGTATAGGCTGTATGGTCTATGTTATAGTAGGGTGTATGGTATATAGTAGGGTGTAGGGTGTATGGTATCGTGTGTAGGGTGTAGGGTATAGACTGTAGGGTGTATGGTATAGGGTGTACAGTATAGGGTGTAGGGTGTATAGTATAGGCTGTATGGTGCACGCTATAGTGTGTCATGTGTATGGTATAGGCTGTATGGTCTATGTTATAGTGTGTATGGTGTATAGTATCGTGTGTAGGGTATAGGCTGTATGGTGTATGGTCTAGTGTAGAGGGTGTATGGTATAGGCTGTAGGGTGTATGGTATAGTGTAGAGGGTGTATGGTATAGGCTGTAGGGTGTATGGTATAGTGTGTAGGGTGTATGGAATAGGCTGCAGAGTGTATAGTATAGTGTGTAGGGTGTATGATTTAGGCTATAGGGTGTATTGTATAGTGTATAGAGTGTATGGTATAGTGTGTAGGGTATAGGCTATACGTTGTAGGGTGTATGGTATAGTGTGCAGGGTGTATGGTATAGGCTGTAGGGTGTATTGTATAGTGTGTAGGGTGTATGGTATAGGCTGTAGGGTGTATTGTATAGTGTGTAGGGTGTATGGTATTGTGTGTAGGGTGTAGTGTGTATGGTATGGGCTGTAGGGTGTTTGGTATAGGGTGTAGGGTGTATGGTATAGTGTGTAGGGTGTAGGGATAGAGTGTGGTGTGTGTCATTGAGATGATGTGTAAGTGGTTTATTATATCACCGGTTCCTCAGATCGTTTGTTGCCGTGGTGATTTCTCAGTTCTGCATTAAGGTGAGTCATGACTTTGGGAAATGAACAGATATTGACAAATTCATAAAGCGTCAGTGCTCTATTTAAAACACATGAAATAGCCAGGGTTTTGTTTCTAAGATCCCAATTTGTGTTGAGTTAATTTTGATAATTAGATTAGATTAAATTATTTGATAAAATTAAATTAGAGATTACAACAGATTTGACTGCTTTCACTTTATATCTCAGAGGAATTGAATTCTCTTTTTACCCATGTTATCTGACTGATGTCCTTGTCGAATATTGAAAATCCTTCTTGGACACAGTGTGTGTGTGTGCTGGAACACAATGCTGTGCGAGTTTGGGACAGACAAATGTAAAGATGTGACTTCTATAATTCACAAAAGTATAATAGTAGTACCATGAGTATTATAAAAATCATACCTCTTTATTTTTCGGTATTGTAACTCGGTACTGCTTAAAAGGTATTCAAAAATATATCGTAAATTCTGTCTGAGTCACATGATTCAGATTCCACCTGAGTCAAATGATTTGCATTCTGCCCAAATCACTCGATTTAGATTCTGGTCCAGTCAAATGATTCAGACCCTGCCTGAGTTACATGATTCAGATTCTGCTTGAGTCTAATGATTCATATTCTGCCCAAAATCACATGATTCAGAGTCTAGACCAGTCAAATGATTCAGATTCAGCCAGAGTCACATAATTCAGAGCCTGCCCAAGTCCACTGATTCAGAGTCACCTGATTCAATTCTGCCTGGGTAACATGATTCAGAGTCTACCTGAATCACACAATTCGGATTCTACTCCACACCGTTTAAAAGGTATTCAAGAATATGTCATATATTATGCAAAACCTACTAGCTAAGTCGAGATCATGGATTTAGAAGGTTCTGATAATATAATTGTTGTAAAATTTCTCACATGTATTCAGTAGTTTGTAAATAATAGTTGTAACATTATCTTTGTAAAAAAAAAAAAAGCCGATCATGTGAATCAGAATTTAAAAGGTAACTATGTAGTTTATATAAAAAAGTATATATATATATATATATATGTATATATATATATATATATATATATATATATATACACACATACATATATATTATAATAATACTTCATTTGCAATTTCTATATACTGTATAAGTAAATAGTTACCAGTGTAAAAAATTTATTATATTAGGTATACAGCAGTACTTGATGCTAATATCGATGCTAAGACATGACATTATCAATAACCACTAACTAATGAATTATTATACAACAGTTATTTCCAACCATGCAATCTGATTGTTTGAATAATGTTCTAGTTAGGGGGCCAAGCTTTTCTTTTACTTCTTCTTCTTGTGGCTAGGGAGTCTATGGCAGCCCATAGAACCGTTTCGTAAAAAGTTGTGAAATTTGGCACACTGTTTGGGGAGGGCCTAAGGAACATTCTGACCAAATTTGTGCCTAGTGCTGCCAATGCTTTAGCACCACCATCAGGTCAAATCTGGGCCTAATTTGGAAGTACATTTATGGTCATAACTTTTGAACCATGTGTCCAAAATTTATAAGCCAGACATTCTTGGATTCCCTGTGTCGAGACAAACCCAGGCACCTTATGACATCTAATGAGAATTTCTGCCATTTTTTTTGCTACTCCTCCTACAAATTTTGTCCAATTATCACCGGATTTGGCATATTTTATCATCAGAGTAACCCTCAGGAAAGTTATTAAAATAATTTTTAATATTCCATACGATTTGCCCGTAATGGGTCAACGAATCTGACACTGAATCTATGGCTCTGCTTTCCTGTGATTGCTTAGGCAACAATGGTAGCACGTCTGTGAGTCTGAGTGCTTGGCCCCCGGAAACGCTGCTTGCAGCTTTAATTATTTTCATTGTTGTCATTAACCATCTTTTAACATTACAAAAATAAAAATCTAGGGCACACCAAATCGTGATATTTTTTTTCCCCGTCTGACTTAACGTGCCTTGTTCTTCATGTTGTTATTATTACGGTATGGAACAAAAATCATTTTTTAAAAAACCCCATCATTTCATCACTTACCTAGCTGACAAAAACAAGAGGTGACAAATCTTTTGCCGTCATTTTAGTGATTTGTTCGGGTGATTTCACATCGGACCGTTCAACCTGAGGCAGTGAACGGTGTTATTGACGTTTCCTTCAGCTATTGTTACTGCTGATGGATTGAGTGCTTGTATAGAGTGTTTGGTGTTGTGTAACTCTTACACACAACACTGTTGCTTTCTGCCTGAATGTAAGATGTGGCTTTTCCTTTTCTATGCCAGTGTTTCTACCCAGCTTTCTGTGATGCAATGAGCATGTTTGTAATTCTATCAAATTAAATGGGTACCAATGCTTTCAGTTAAACAGGGCTTTGCTGGTATGATTACCAGTTTTGCAAACTCAGATAAAAAAAAAACGAGAGCTTAGAAAGTCATAAAATGATAACAGTAATGTGTAAGATGAGTCACTTTCTGCACGAGTCATGTGATTCAGATTCTGCTTGAATCACACGATTCCTATATTGCCCATCACACAATTCTGATTCTGCCTGAGTCAAACTGTTCAGATTCCACCTGAGTCACATGATTCAGATTCTTTGCTGAGTAACATGATTAAAGTTCTGTCCGAATCACACAACTGAGCTTTTGCCCGAGTCACATTATTCAGATTCTATTCTTCCTAAGTCACACAATTCAGATTCTAAATCAGGTGATTCAAATGAGTCAGTGATTCAGAATTTGCCTGAGTCACATGATTCAGATTCTGCCTGCCACATAATTTGATTCTTGTTCATTCGAGTGACATGATTAAATTTCTCTCTGAATCGCATGATTCATGTGAGTTAAATGATCGAGTTTCGGCCTGAGCCACATGATTCAGATTATGCCTGAGCTCTGTGATTCAGATTCCTCCTGAGATCCATAGTTCAGATTCTGCCAGCCATGGCTTTCCTTTTTAACACTTCCTGTGATCAAGTGTAATCAATTTCCTGTTCACATCCTGTAGACGATGCATGAAACATGTGTTGTTGTAGCGTGTGTAGTGGTGCATGTCTTTTTATGCTAATTGTGTCTCTTTGTGTTTCCTTCAGTTTCGCTACAAAACCCGAGTGTATAAGCAGACCAACCTCGATGAGAAGCAACTCGCCAAGCTGCACACGAAGGTACTCCGCTGAGAGCTGTTCTGCTTTAATTGGACCGAATAGTGTGTGTGTGTGTGTGTGTTTGGATATGTATCCCAGATGGAATATGTGAATTCCTCTATTGCCTCATTAGCAGAGTCGGGTATAACGGATTACAAAGTAACGCATTACTGTAATCTAATGACTTTTTCTGATAACACAGTAATGTAACGCATTACATTTTAAATTGATGTAATTTAATTACATTTACTGATGTCAATAAAATGACGTTACTTGCGTTACAAATTTATTGTTAAGAAAATATTAAGTAAAATGCATTTTTAAAATAAATCAAGTTTTGTGAATTAGTAAACTGATTACTTTTTACATGCAGTAATCAGTAATGTAATCAGATTATAATTTTAAAGTAGTAATTAGTAATCTGTAGTGGATTACTTTTTTTTTTAGTCCCTTACACAACACTGCTCATTAGGTAGTTTTACAATCTTTGTGTGTGTGTGTGTGTGTGTGGCTTCAATAAACTGAATTACATGTTCTTCAGCGCTGCCGTGTCGTCTCTGTCTCCCCCTACAGGCCAGTCTCAAGAAGTTCATGGAGTACATCCATTCCGGCAGCGTGGAGAAAGTGGCTAAGCTCCTGGATAAGGGGGTCGACCCCAACTATCATGACACCGATACAGGAGGTCAGAGGTCACCTTCTTAAACAAAACCACTGTAATCTACAGTCTAGTAAATAAACCATACACTAGAAATTTGTGTTCTTGTGTACTTTTGCGAACTGGGTGTGAAGATAAACAATGAAAAAGTTGTTCTAATAAAGGTATATGCTTGGGTTTGAGTTCAAATGAAAAGAAAAGTTTGTTTCATATAAAAATAAATAAATAAAAAATTTAAAAAAAAAAGCCCTCATGAAATTAAAGACAGTCGTACCGCGTATAAAATCTCAGATGCTTCCTCTATTTTGGAAATTTGTATGCCATAATATGAAGCCCCACGGTGTTGAAGTTGAAACTTTGTGCAGTGTTTTGCTTGAAAAAACACATTTAGTTTGGGCATGGTGGCTTAGTGGTTAGCTCGTTTGCCTCGCACCTCCAGTTTGGGGGTTTGATTCCTGCTTCCACCCTGTGTGTGTGGGGGAGTTTGCGTGTTCTCCCTGTGCTTCAGGGGTTTTCTCCAGGTTCTCCAGTTACAACATGTGTTGTAGGCTGATTGGCATGTCCAAATTGTCCATAGTTTGTGATTGTGTGTGTGATTGTACCCTGGGAGAGGCTCTAGGCTCCCCGTGACCCTGTGTAGGATAAGAGGTGGAATAAATGGATGGATGGATAAATAAATAAATAAACAAACAAACAAACAGCCTGAGTCACTTCATTCCCACTTAACATCACTAAATAAGTAACTATTTACAAATGAGAAAACTAAATTATGAAAAAAAGAAGAATTCTACACACGTACAGTGCTGTGTATTTTAGTATACACCTTGTTATAGATTTTTATTTTATGACGTCAGTACAGAAAAAAAATGTTTTCAGACATAAAACATAACGAAGGCTGCTGGGTTTCGCTGCAAAAATAAGAAGCGACCGCCAAAGTCTCCAGAAGAACCGCGGCTGGTTCTGCAAGACGTTCAGTAAAACTTACAGCTCTTATAAAACTGCGCCGACACACTGAATACTGACTTTATTTCATTTATTACTGCTTACTGCTCTTCATAGTATTTCATTTCAATATTTCTGAAGGCATCTTTGCCCTACAGCTTTTCGGTGCATGTGCCTTCTGCACACTTCTGTAGATGTTTTCACAAAAAATAATGTACAGTTTTCTTTAAAAAATAATAAAAAAAAGCAATATAATGAGCAGCAAAATCTGTATGAAGTATAATTAATAAATATTTTATGTAATATATAGCTTTCTGGTTCACTGCGATACGGTTTGAAAATCCTCGAACATCTCAGATGAATGTTTTTTGCTTGTTTTTTTATTTTTTATTATTTGAAATGTGCTGTTTAAACGTTTTATGTTATTTGTTTTTTTAGGACTTTTGTACGGATCAATATTGCTATGATGTAGTTATGTTGATTGTTATGATTTTTGACGTTTTAATGTGTTTGGCTCCATCTAGTGGATGTTCTTTAGTCCTGTTGATATAGATAAAACCTTAAAGAGACATTTTATTTGTTGAACACTAACTGTGGTTTAGTGTATATGTATATTTAAGACTTAAAAACGCTTTTTGGTGTTGATCTGGTTAGAAACTATATGATGTTAGAGCAGTTTAGTCATTATAAAGGCCCAGTAAACCCCATTTCATCAAACCAACAACAACAACAACAAACATGTACACAATTTCCTTCTTTACCCCAAACAATGAAAACATGTTTAACACTAATCGTATGACTCCGCCCCCTTTAGGCCCCTCCCAAGGTGGAAGCTATAATGATGTGATTGGTAGGTAATAAGGTTTCACTTTGTGCTGAAATATTCTGTTTTCTATTCAACTTTATATCGTTTTCAAAAGATATATTTATTAATGAATGATATAAAATGTTCTGGGAGTAATGATATCTTGAAAAGAGTGCATGAGGATTTTGTCCTGTGAGTAGATGAAGGGGTCTGCAGCGAGATTAAAAAACAAACACTTTAAGCGTATAAACAAACAAACAAACAAACAAATAAAACCATGAACCCCATTCTGATCACAGTGTAGATTTGCTTATGCAAATAATTAGCTATTTAAATATTTAGAACATAAAGCACATAAATATGGATGCATTTATTTATTTATTTATTTATTTATTTATTTGAGTCATTAGAGATTTCTTTGCGACAGAAACCCAAACCTTCACTGTTAAACTGTAGAGTTGATTAAAATTGCATTTAAATTCAGTGTGACGTTTATTTAATGTGATGTTTACGTTATTAGGATGTGAATCAAATTCGTTCAATTCAAATGGCCGCTAAGATAATGACAACAGTAACTGAGCAATAACTTAAATAAATAATGATTATAGTGACTGTGATCTCTAGCACTGTCACATCATTCATCATTCAAAATAAACAGAGAACCCTGAAGATAGATTTCTGTAACTCATGATCTACATTAGCTTCGTAGCTCCATATAACTCCAAACGGTGCTCGTAGTTCTGTCAGAAAAATCAACTTCAGGAATCGATAACAAAAAAACAAACAAACAAAAAAAACAAGCAACCAAACAAACAAACATCACGAGTCTCGTGTTAAACGTCTTAAACTTGCAAAATGCCGAGCGTGAGCATGACAGCAGTCTGACAGGACAGACTCCGAGAGATTAACACCTACTTCAGGCTTGAAGGGAATATTATTAGGGGTGTTTGACACCTCACATGGCAGAGAGAGAGAGAGAGAGAGAGAGAGAGAGTGTGTGTGTGTGTGTGTGTGTGTGTGTGAAGTGAAGTGAGAGACGAATGGTTTTGTTTTCACGGTTTTGCTTCTCGGTGCTGTCACAGTCCTGCTGTTTTAGACACCAGCCTGTCAGACGTGTTTCACATCAGACCAAATCCTGCCAATGAGAGAGAGAGAGAGAGAGAGAGAGAGAGAGAGAGAGAAAGATGAAGAGAGAGAGAGAGAGAGAGAGAGAGACAGAAAGAGACAAAGAGATAGTGTGAGAGAGAGACAAAGAGACAGAGAGAGAGAAAGATGAAGAGAGAGAGTGTGAGAGAGACACAGAGAGAGACAGACATATATATATATATATAGAGAGAGAAAGGGACAGAGACAGAGAGAGACAGAAGAGACAGAGAGAGAGAGTATGAGAGAGACAGAAAGAGAGAGAGAGAGAGAGAGTATGAGAGAGACAGAAAGAGACAGAGAGAGAGAGAGTAATAGAGAGACAGAAAGAGAGAGAGAAAAAGAGACAGAGAGAGCGAGAGAGAGCGAGAGAGGGCGAGCGAGCTGCAGTTCCAGGTATAACCACAGCATGACAGCAGAGAGCTGAAAAAAATCTCCATTCTGCTAATTATTATTATTATTATTGCAAAATGCATTTTTGCAAAAGAGTCTGTTTTTTTTTTTAGTTGGCTCTTTTACATGAATCATACACCGATCAGCCATAACATTAAAACCACTGACAGGTGAAGTGAATAACATTGATTATCTCGTTGCCGTGGCACCTGTCACGGGGTGGGATTTATTTATTAGGCAGCAAGTGAATAGTCAGTTCTTGAAGTTGACGTGCTGGAAGCAGGAAAAATGGGCACGTGTAAGGATCTGAGTGACTTTGACAAGAGCCAGATTGTGATGGTTAGATGACCCGGTCCAAAACAGCACGTGTTGTGGGGTTTTCCTGGTATGCAGTCGTTAGTACCTACCAGAAATGGTCCAAGGAAGGAGAACCGGTGAACCGACGACAGGGTCATGGACCCCCAAGACTCACTGATGCTTGAGGGGAGCGAGTCCATCTGGTCCGATCCCACAGAGGTACTGCAGCACAAACTGCTGAAAAAGTTCATGCTGGTTCTGATAGAAAGGAGTCAGAACACACAGAGCATCACAGCTTGCTGCGTATAGAGCTGCAGAGCGGTCAGAGCACCCATGCTGATCCCCTGTACACCACCGAAACACCTACAATGGGCACGTGAGCATCAGAACTGGACCATGGAGCAATGGAAGAAGGTGGCCTGGTCTGATGAATCAGGTTAGCTTTTACATCATGTGGAGGCCGGGTGTGCGTGTATCACTTACCTGAGGAAGAGACGGTACCAGGATGCACTATGGGAAGAAGGGGAGCACGATCAAGCATCTGTGGGATGTGTTGGACAAACAAGTCCGATCCGTGGAGGCCGCACCTTGCAACTTGCAGACCTTGTAGGACTTAAAGGATCTGCTGCTAACATCTTGGTGCCAGATACCACAGCACACACTGAGAGGTCTTGTGGAGGCCATGTTTTACTGTTTTGGAGGCACAAGGGGGACCTACACAATATTAGGCAGCTGGTTTTAATGTTATGGCTGATCCGGTGTACATGAACTTTTTTTTTATAGGTGAAGGAAATGATGAATGAATCTTCTGAATGAAACACATGAGACACAGAAGCACAAAAACATTCAAATGTCTGAGTTTGTCCATGCACTTCTTACTGCTTTAAAAAAAGCATTGATCCATTAGGAGTCGACTATTTTTTGGTGAGTCAAATGAACTGATTCACTAAAAAAGAATTGCTGTCACTAATATCTAAAAGTAAGTGTGTGTGTGTGTGTGTGTGTGTGTGTTCTACAGAGACGCCCCTGACGCTGGCTGTACAGTGTGAACCGGGAGCCGGTGAGGTCATCAGGGTTCTGGTGATGGGCGGAGGTCACATCGACTTCAGGGCCAAAGATGGACTCACGCCTCTGCACAAAGCCGTCCGAGCTCATGCACACACCGCCCTGCTGGTGAACACACACACACACACACACACACATTCTGTATATACAGTGCCCTCCATTAATATTGGCACCCTTGGTAAATATGAGTAAAGAAAGCTCTGAAAAATTTACTTTATTGTTCAACCTTTTGTTAAAAAAATTCGGAAAAATTCTCTGCTCTCATGGATATCAAACAATTACAAAAACAACACAGGTTTATCCTATATATATGTATCTTTTATTAAATATGGGTGTGCAACAATTATTGGCACCCCTATGAATTCATATGAGAAAAATATATTTGAAGTATATTCGCACTGATATTTTATATTTTTTATTACATCTGGGTGACTAGGAACAGGAAATTGTTCAACCATGACTTCCTGTTTCACAAGGCTATAAATATGATGTAACACATAGGCCAAATTCAGTTAGTCATTCATAACAATGGATAAGACCGAGGAATATAGCTGTGATGTGCGGCAAAAGGTTGTTGAGCTTCACAAAATGGGAAGTGTCTATAAGAAAA
>JANDJT010061955.1:0-13250 GCA_024331685.1 Stegophilus panzeri
GATCCCTCGCCATGTATTCTCCAACCTCATCAGGCATTATAGGAGAAGACACAGAGCTGTTATCTTGGCAAAGCGAGGTAGCACAAAGTATTGATTAAATGGTACCAATAATTGTTGCACACCTACATTTAACAAAGCTTTTTTTTTTATAAACCTGTTTTGTTTGTAATTGTTTGATATTTTATATATATATATATGACTATTATTAGAGATAATACCACTTCTCTTTTCTGATAGTAAATCTGAACCAAAGCTGAAACGCTTCACAGTTAAACATCTTTAAAATAAATAATAATATAATATGTATAAATATCATAAAATACATCCTATCAAAAGAAAAAAAAAAAACAGAATCTCTTTCTATGCAAAAATTTCAAGTTCCAAAATTAAATTTCTTTTCCAAATCCAATCTTTGCAGTTTGTTACAGGATCCAGTATCTGATGTGCTTTCTCCGATATCAGATCCACTGGTTTTTGTTGGTATCGACCCAGTACTGGTACTGATACTAGTACTGTTACGGAGTATGGGATCGGTGGCATCTCTAGTTTATTTTTTAAATCACTGCTGTGCTAAACTTTCCTCGTTTCCCTATTTAACTCTTTCCAACCAGGAGTCTTTCAATTTTATTTCGTGAAATATTTACTTTCTACTTTCCCCTCTCGTCTCCTCGTGCGTGTGCTGAACAAATGCCACGTGAGCTGTTTTGAAAAAAAGCTGCCTGCGTACTTCACTCGCCAAATTGTGAAATATGGATCCTTTATTGCACAATATTCCTAATATACTGTAATATTTCCAAAACAAGATTTTAAACAAATCCAAAAGATTTGCTAAATACCAAAGATTTAGTGCGTGCTGTTCACGTGGAGCAAAAAAATAACGACGGGTTACGTCTCTTCATCCAAGTACATCGTAACGGGTACGCTTTTTGAAATAAGGGTACTTAATGGTACCTTTCCGTGTCGCTGGCGTGGTACCGTCAAAGAGAAGGTACATGTGGGGTTTTATTAATTCGCACTTGGAGTAAACCTTTAAAAAGGTACATAGATACTCATTAAGCTGTAATTCTATATCGTAAATCATTATAAAAAGTACAAAACATGTTCCTTTAACCGTACCACGCAGGCCACAAGGAAACGTATCATTCGGCACCTTTATTTCTGAGAGTGTAGAACTAAAACCCTACTAATATATACATGTCATACGAGTGTGCTGTTTATTGGCAGTAAGCTGTGGAAGGGACGGCTGCTGCATCAGACTACGTTCTCTCTGGGTGATCAGACGCCCTGTTACTCCACCACTCACACTGAGGTGAGGACACGAGAGGTGACGCCAGACATCCCTGAGCTGTCTGTAGGCTTTAATCTCCTCTCATTAGATGTTTACTGCTGTAGAGTTTCAGCGGCAGGAGAGACGACGGCCGGCCGCTGGTGTTCCACCTGAGAGATCCGTCTTATCCGTCACAGCATCGCTCCGGTCTGGACCTCAGGAACATCTCCGAAGGCCCCTCGTTCTCCTCCACACACTCGAGAGACGTCCACAGCCCCAAAGACACCACGCCGGTACTGTCAGTGTTTTAAAAAGGTTCTGAAATACCTCGTTGTAATTAACGTTACGTTAACGTCACCCGTATGACCGCAGCATGATGTCCTGCGTAGTCTGAGAGCCAGGAACTGGACTCGGAACCGTGAAGGACTGGCGATGAAGGAAGTGACCAATCCTCCTGAAGACACATCGTACAGGAGTTCGTATGGCTCGGATCACTGCGACGCTGCTGCTGCGGCGAGCGGGCGGTCCGAGCAGGCTTCGGGTCGTCCCACACGCTGGCACCGCCACGACATCCTCACAGGTATTTAACACAGAGTTCCAGGTGAGAAACCGCAAAGAAGCGTAAAACTCCTCCGTAAAGTTACAGCTTTACCTCTGACACTGGAGACTCCTTCCATAAACGTTCCATAAACATCTCCTTACTTTGAGAAAACTTCACCACGTTAACATTTTTAAATGTCACTGTGAAAGAGCTGTTGCTATAGAAACAATAACGTATCAGGAACGAGAGCATTAATTATAAATAAAGCTGTGATGTGAAGCTGCGCTACTGTCAGAGCTGCTGTCATAGAGAATTAATCAACACCTCCTGACCAATCACAGTCCAGAACTCAGATTGGTCAGAAAGGCTAGATTTAATCCTTTATGCTATAAAAGAAAGCACAGTTTTTCATCTGATTAACCATTTGATGTATGAAACATACTGATGGGTGGACCTTATTGATCTCCAAGAGAGAATTTGGGTAATGATTCAATATAATACACTTTAATATAGTTTTAGCGACGTTATTCAATGTATTACAAGACTACGGAGACTCTTTTTTTTTTTTTTTTTTTTTTTAAAGCGTTGGTATAAGCCACACCTTCTTGACTCATATATGAAGTCTGAATGAATTTGCCCCACAGGAGAGGGGAGACCACCAGCGGGTCCTGGGGAGCCGAAGAAGAAATGTGTAGAGGGGCAGATTAGCGCCGCACGCCGCTGGGAGAACGACTGCACCTCACTGCGTCTGTACTGAAACACTCTGTGGCCACACGATGCATTAATCACTCAGTCGAGCCTTTCACACACAAACTGTTTATTGTTCACGCGTCAAGATTTGTTTTAGAATATGCCACGATGTCCGAATTCTGATTCTACTGATGGGGCAGTGGTGGCTTGGCGGTTAATGCTGGGTTACTGATCAGAAGCCCCAGCACTGCCAAGCTGCCACTGTTGGGCCCTTGAGCAAGGCCCTTAACCCTCTCTGCTCCGGGGGCCTGTATCATGGCTGACCCTGCGCTCTGACCCCCACTTCCTGTCATGCTGGGAAAAGTGAAAAGAATTTCACTGTGCTGTAATGTATACGTGATTAATAAAGACTCATTATCATTTTGTCTCAATATCAAATATTAAAAAGTAAACGGATTATAAAATCATCCAATGTCCAAAAGACGACAGCAACACCTCCTCATAAATCATTAAGGGCTGTGTGTGTGTGTAGAGTTATAACTCGGGGTTCGGAGCAGCTGAATGGGCGAGCGCGCTTGACAGTGATGCCATGACCGTCCTCGCTAACGATAACTCGAGTTGGTTCTAGGGGCGGAGCTTTGTTTACATGGGTGTGAACTGAGGGGTGGGTCCAAAGAGTAAAAAAAAAAAAAAAATCCCTCGCTCAAATCACATTCAGCTCCGAGCTCGATTCTGACCCGCACCGGAAACCCCGTTCACATCGAGTACAGCTCTGGTTAAAAGAAATCCGTTCTGTCCGCGTTTAGGAAAATTCACCGATATCGATATCCGCGTCACAAAAGCACGCAAGTCAAAGGGTCTGAGCAGTTCTTTATTATCAACTGAAAAGAGAGGATGAAATGCAGACAGACATGTCGCGGCTTCACGAAAAGCCAGAGGAGAGTGCACACGTTTACATTGACCTAACACACAGACACGGAGGAGGAAAGAGGACACGTATGTATTTACAGCGGCGACCCTCGAGCAGGAGCGGAGGGCTTCGGCTGGGGAGGGAGGGAGAGAGAGAGAGAGAGAGAGAGAGAGAGAGATTAAAACACAGCAGTACGACTCTGCATCCCTCAGGTGAGAGGTCTTGGGGCTCCGACGCACGGCTTCACAGCGCTCCAGTTTCTCCTGTGGTGGTTTCAGTGCAGTTTTCAAAAACAAAAACAAAAACAAAAAACAAAACCAAAAACACTCCCGAGTACGATTTCTGCTCACGTTCTCAAGCCATCGAGCATTAAAAAAAAAAAAAAAAAGTACATCTACGTTTCATGTATGCTTAGCCTTAATGATTTATAAAAAGGGAACGACTTTAAAGCAGCGTACGGTTCGAAGCGCTTTTACACCATAAACACGTCGGTGTGATCAAAATATGCAGGGTGAAATGGGGGAGAAATCGATGCGCTCGTGCTTAAGCCTAAATCTAGTTTTTATATATATTTTTTGCTTTGCCTGAAGTACTTTAGTGGTCTGAGTTATTGTTTGAATGCTATACGGGGGGCAAATTCAACTTTCATTACTCCTACTCAATTTTCATCATCATCATCATCATCATCATCATCCTCCTCCTGTTCCTTTCACTCGTTCTTCTTCTCCTTCTGCTTGAGCAGTTTGTTGACCTCCCTCTTGACCATGCCGGCGTACTTGCTGATGATACCGTGCTGGTTCATGCCGGGGAGCAGCAGCAGGAAGTTCACTATGAACACACAAACGCACAGAGAGGAGATTATTTATGAGCGGGCGTGTCTCTGCACCTCGCCCCGGAGGGCTCGGCTCGAGCTACCCGTCAAACTCGAATCGCGACTTCACGTCAGAGGTGGAACTTCGCTCAAAGGTGAAAACACGTCTTCATATGACGGTTCAGCGCCGTGTGAGCGTCTCGGGACACCTTCACGTCTATTAATCGACACGTCGACTCGTAACGTTTTTGTCGGGCCAAATCTCTAGAACCCGCTGCGTTCTCTGTTCCTTGGCTCGGTTTAACAGCGGAAGAACACGGCGACCCAAAACGCACAGCACGACCGATTCACTTCCTTTAGTGAGTTGATTCAGAGTCGATTTGGAGTCACTTCGAGGTCGAGAAAGCCTCGCTCGGAAGCTTCCTGAGATCAGCGTGTTCTCACCTGCCGGAACACTCCCGGGTTCTGTTCGAACACACCGATCAGACCGTACAGGATACGCTTGATTTTGCCGCAGCATTTTTCAACGACGCGAGTTTTGTTCGTGCTTGTTCTTTTTTGCGGAAAATGACTCTAATCGCAACCGCACGGAATTGTTCTGCGCGCTCTTTCACAGTGATGTTTGTCGACAAATGAGAGCTTTTAGCTGTACTCGTGTTTGACGCACGTGAATCGAAGAGCACACTGGCTAAACGCGCGTAGTGAAGACGTGTCTCGGCCCGAATGTCCGGAAAATCTGCGGCGATCTTGAAAAATTGCAATCTCCTCCTTCCTTGATTCCGTGTTCATTTTTAAACTGATTTCCTTACTAAACTGTACGCCGGTGACACTTTACAGGCAAACGGTCACTAAATATTTACACGTTAGTACATTAATCTGATCAGCGAACGTGTGCGACTCGTCACTGTAGCGCTTTTATATTAGTTCAAGAAACACAGAAAGATGATAACCTTATCAGGAACTCGTGAATTAGACCGCACGAGTGTAATGACAGCATAAAATATCAGAACCTATCAGTGGATGGGGGAGGGGTTTTCCAATTTGCATATTTATACAATTTTATGACGAGAGTAAAAACTCGTGTTGGCCTTCTCCGTGACCTGACACGCTTTTTATGGAATAATCACGTTCGGCTTCAAAACAAACCGAGTGACTTCACGCACCTACGAACGTCAAACTAATAAATAATTTGTAGAATAATAAATTGTTTAACACGTTTTTTTTTTTTATATTCGTGACTAAAGATAACCTAGGAACATCGCTCCACCTTTTACCCTCATTACAGATTCTGTCGTTACCACGTCATCATCTCAGTTTGGACGTGATTGGTCTACTGCCGCTTCGGTGACATCACAACCTGAGCTCATACGTGGCCCCGCCCCCAGATCAGAGTTATATGACAGTACTGAGAAAGCCTTTATGTTTAACGTAAATAAACATATATTATGCTTCTGTGGTAATGAATATAAGGAGTGGATGAATCAAACTGAGAGGAGATCAGTGTTTTAAAGTCGTTTTTCAGCGCAGGGCTTCTTTACACAGACGCGTCTCCCACACTCCGCACCGTTTAATGCTGGGTCACGAGAAGCTTATTTTTGGACTGGGATTGCGGCTCCGTTTTCTTGCCCTACATACCACAAGTTCTTTTACTCAACACTCTTATCACACACACACACAGTACTTCAAACAGTGGCTTACACAACCACAAACCCACCGCATACCAACGCACGCATCACAGCTAAAGAGTCAAAACATTTATTCAAGACCATGTACAGTCTAAATACGACAACTTAATACCATCACGTCATTTCACACAAACTGAGATAGAGTTTGAATTCTATAAACTTTTCTAATAACTAAAACAAAACGCTGTAACGTTACCCCACACATTTCCAGACTTTCAGTGCAGTCGAGATTACCGACACACTGCGTCACACTGCATACCTACCGATCAGGTACGTCAGGAAGAGGTTATGGACCTGCTGTCCGATCCAGGCCACGATCACCAGGGTGCTGATCACCGACAGGAAGTACTGTTGAGAAACAAAAGAGTCCAATGAGGACGTGCGCGATCGTGTGACAGAGCTGCAGTTAATACAACGCGGAGGACGATGTTCACGCAGCTGATGCTGGTCGATATCCGCCAGCATCTTTATGAGCTTTAAAAAGGTGCAGTAGCCGATATTTTAGAATTCCCCAATTCCACAAATAACCTGGAAGATACGTAGGACATGACGAGAAAACAATGGAGTGCGCTGTAGCCTTAGCAAAAATGTATTTAAGCCACTGAGAAAAGCCGTCTGGAAACTCTGACTTACGGTCCGGAGCACTACACACTCTATAGGCCTATGTAGATTTTGGGGGCGGAGCTTCGTGAACATGGGCGGAAATTTGTTCTTGTAGATTTTAACGAAAGTCAGGATTAGTTTTTGCGATGCCATTTTTGTTTAACAATAAGCTCAGTGCTCGCCTTTAAACACCCCTTCACATAAACTCAATTTTACACTCTTCTACGAAAGCATTTTAAAAGCACAAAGACTCTTGTCTGGAGGAAACTTATAAACTTATACATTTTATTGCGTACGTTTATCCACGGTGAAGCTGGTTAGTCTGGTTGAGCTTTAATGTTCACTGTACACAGAGCTAAAAACGTCTTTAATAACTCAATCATCTGAAACTACACTGACCGTCTGAAACACCTCCCTGAACCAATCGGCTGCGTCGCTGCACGAGTGAGTAAATAAAATATTTGTTGCGTTTTTTTGTTTGTTTTCAAAATAGTGAAGGCTGCTCATCTCAGTCCTGCAGCAAGCAAGGACGTGTAAACGTAAAGCACGTGAACACGTGAGAGACGGACGCCGAAGTTTACCATCTTGGGCTTCTCCTCCTTGAGGGCAAACAGGCGTTTCCACCATCCCAGCACGCGCCGCTGCGTCTTCACCAGGTTCCCGCAGATCTGATGGAAGCGCTGCTGCTGCTCCGTGGTCCTGCAAACAAACCAATGAAATTAATACGTGATCAGATCAGTGGATTATAGTCCACTGGGAGGACAAAATAGATTTATATAACAATTAAGCATCCGACAGCCAGGATCAATATGAGCAATAAATAAACAAACAAACAAACAAATAATGGAGACATCAGAGAGAAAAAAGAAAGAACACAAGTATAACATTTACATTACATTTACTTTTGTTAGGACTGATTTTACTTTTTTTTTTTTTTTTTTTAAACGTAGTTATACTTATTTTATCTTTGCAACGCAGGTGATTTGTGTGTGTTGGAGTTGTAAAGCAAGTAGTAAAGAAAAAATATCTGATAGGATTCAAAGTTTCTGGTCTTATTATCATCAGGAAAGAGAAACTCCGGCGTCGTGGCGTCTCTAATAAGAACGAACGGTTTAACGCCCTCCGACTGGACGGCCAGCTAACGTAGAGATGCTCACAGGGGTGCACAAACTTTTGTTGTTGTTTTCGTGCTTCTATGTAAGAGCCTCTGACTGGCTGTAGCGTTACGTCCCGGAGTCAGAAGCTCGGACACGTGTCCGGATCGTGGTTCTGTACAGCTCGGACACACACGGCAGACAGAAACAGAACTGACGACGTCGTGTCGGATGTAAACACGGTTGAGAAGCTGACGCTGGCTCGTTAGAACCTCACTAAACTCACAGGAAAACCAAACCACATCTCTCGCTCGAAGAACAGAGAAGGACCGATGCCTGAAGAAAGACGTCTACGTCTGACCGCACGTCGTCTTTAAAGAATGTTAAGGTTAGATCAATAAAGCGTGCTGCAAGCTTCTGAAGCAGCCAATGAGCAGGTATATGATGTGTTAAAACATTTTAAGCTGTTTCCGTTTTATCCCACAGAGGCGTGATCCTCCACAGTCTCCTCGCACCTCGGACGTTTATAACCTCCTTCCTGTCTGACGAACGTTAAAAGCTGACATTAACGCGTTCTGCTGAACGGAGCTGGAATGTTCCCTCATAAATCGCACGCAGGAGTAACGCACGCTCAGGCAACCTTAAGGATGTGAAACCTGAGCGCGTGAGCTCTTATTTCTGGACACAAGACATGACCATATAGACGACAGGCTGGGACACAAGGGCACTGCCAGGCTCTAAAATAAACTGATCCGACCTGAGCTCACTCAGCTGAGCGGCGGAGCTGAATCGGTCCGTCTGACACTTAACACGCCGCAGCAACTGCGGTCCGACTCCGACGGAGGGGAGAGGACACGCTCGCTCGCCGCTCGGACTTCCGCTTTCGCAAGTTTGAGAAACACGGGAAAGAAAGAAAGAAAGAAAAAACCACGGCTGGAGACCAAAAACTGACCTCTCGGTTCCGCAACACGTCCGGAACTGCAACGATGACGCAATGAGTAGATTTCATAAAAACACAGGCGATTTGTTTTTGACTTTTTCCTTGAACAATATACTGCATCATTTTGTCTCTTATTTGGTCTTGACCAATCCCCACTCAGCACGGAGATGTTGAAACATGACACGGAGAGACTGAAAACGAACACGTGCTTCCTCCTCTCGTCGTTCCGCATCAAGTGCGGCGTAACACACTCGGAGAAAAGAGCTATCAGCCCTCTTCCACATACACCAGACGCCTGCGATTGGCCGCGCTATCGACTGATGGACAGGGGACACAGTGTATGCCCCTCCCACCCAATATTTCTCTCTTGACTCCCGACCACGGATGGATGTTTGCCTCGATAGAGAAAACGTTTGTCTGCTGCACCATGAATGCATCACTTTAAAACATATATTCTGCAGCGGTATCCGCGAGAAAGAGCAATCTAACGACGTCACTGTATGATGAGCTTGAGAATACGATTATGAAGAGGCTAACTATGGAGGTGGTCTCTTTAAGGAGAGGGCGAGAGAGAGAGAGAGAATATTGTGGTTTGTGATTGTGAAACAGATAACAGAGCGCAGTGTGAAGCGCTGAACGTGATATATCCGGACGCCTCGGCGAGCGTGCGCTCACTCACAAACTAATAAACAACACAAATCTTCACTTCTTCACTGCATCTGAACGTAATAAAAACTCGTACTGCTCGCCCGTCTGTTAGAGTCACGTCTCGGAGGGGGTTAGATCACGTCGTACTTCATTTATACTAATTAGTTGAACTGCTCTATTAACCGCTCGTATTTTCCTTCCGCTGCACTACATTAACGGAAGAGGTAGGAGCGAGGCACAAATATTTCTAGCACGCATAAACAGGGTTAAAAGCGGTGAATGAGACAGTAGTGAAACAGGAAGAACTCGGGAACACTAGGGCCGGGCGATGAGACGACAGAACGGCGACGCCGTGATAAATTACTTTTCTGTAATACCCCGATATCGTTTTGAACACTTTCATGTGTAAATTATTATATAACGTATCAGAATTTTTAGATGGTTTTGTTTAATCAGAGATTGGCACGCAAACTCAAACCGACGTAAATGTTTTCTTCAAATCACCTACATTTAAAACAACAACAACAACAACAACAACAAGTAACTAAAGTTCACAGCCATCAAGTGAAAGTAAACCATTACAGCTGGAAAATATATTTCAGAACATTTCATTTTGAAACAAAGGAATAGTTTAGCTCGGACATTAAAAATAAATAAATAAATAAATAAATAAATCCGCTAATAAGATTTGTTACAGACTTGTTTTACCTTGACTTGATCTTTTTGTGTAGAAACTTTAGACAGAAACGGAGTAATAAAGTAAATGAGTGGTGCAGAGGTGATTTACATTTTTATATATTTCTTTTTTAAAAGCCTTAATGTAATGGTGTGTGTGTGTGAACACTATACACGAAAGAGTTAATAACAAGAAGCTGATTTGAAAAGTTCTCTCTCTTTTTTGTTCTTTGTAAAAATCGCAGCACGACTGTTTTTATTGCCAATTTGTTTTGAACCCTACTTCAAATTATATTATATTATATATATATACACACACTGAAAGATCATGATACTGCTCAACCAGTCAGACGCAAGTGAACTGTCGTGACCGTGTTATAACGTGTAAACTGCGACACGTGGCTTTGTTAGGAGTGAACGTGCTTTCAGGAGGCGAGAGCGCGTTCTTCTGAGATCTGCCGTACCATTTGTTGGAGCCGAAGATGCGCGGGGCGAGGGTGGGCACCAGGTAATCGGCCAGACACAGAACCATGACGGTGCAGGACAGTCCGGTCAGCACAGACGGGTCCAGGTAGTGGATGAGTCTGTTAGGGAGGAGGAGAGGAAGCTTTAAGGACCGCTTAACACACAAAACTCCAAACAACACCATCATCACACACTGCAGGAGATTTTAAAAAATCCTTAAGACTTACTTTTCCATCGTATTAACTTCATATCATATTCAGAAAGATCACGTGCGCCATGAATCATGCTGAGAACTAAAAGGTCATGTTTCATTTTATAAATCCAATGCTAAGGTTTTTTTTTTTTTATTTAAACATTTTACACTAAAACTACACAAAAAAAAAAGATCATATTGAAATATTTGGTTCAAATAGCTGCTTTAAATCTGAGCTTGTGATTGTTATTTATAAAAAAAATAAATAAATAAATAAAAAAAGTGAGTTGCACCCACGATATCTCAGAAACGTGCATCATGACGTAATTGATGCCGATATCCGTATTACACGGTCGTATCGCCCGGCCGTAACAGCACCTCTAACCTTTAAGCGTAAATTCTTCACAGCCGGTTTTATAACCGTTTTGAAGTCGAGCAAACCTCACACCTGGACGACTTGCCGAATCCGTTTATCCACTTCTAGCGCTTATTTTGTACTTTAAGGTTAACTGGAGCGAGAGGTGAAGGTCTGTGGAGTGCAGTGTGGATCAGATCTGTAGGGTGTGGTCCTTGTTACTCGGTGTGATACTCACAGGAAGAGCAGGGTGGTGCTGCCCACCAGCACGGCGGGGAACCAGGGCTTCTCCCAGCGCAGGAAATGATCTCCGGCTAAGATGACCTCGCCCCATCCCTGCAGCTGCTCCTCCAGCTGAGACGTCTCCTGAGCCTGGAAGGTGAATGTTTACGGTCAATAAGGCCGAGCGGAAGAGGCGTGTCGGGGAGCCCGAGACTAGCGGTCAGTGTAAACGAGGAGATACGGAGATGTGTGAAGTGCTGGAGGAACACGCCGTGCTGCGATCGTGTGCTCGCAAACCACTCGCCGATCAAGTGTTAAGTCGAGACGTGTGTTGGAACAGAAAGACAAACACTGTGGAACACGCAGTGCAGGGTTTTACTCAAGGACTAGAACAGAGAACGAGCAGACTATTATTTATCAAAACAGGAAGCGATAGGGCCACGGAAGCCACGCTTTCAGGGTCCTTACTCAATCCAGCCCTCTTTAATACTTCCCCACACGGTTATTACACAATTCCAGACTATATTCAGCTTTGTTTCACTCTCGCTAGGCTTATTATAAAAATAAAAAAAAAAACACCACCACATGAGAGATGAGCTGTTATTGCAGAAAATAAGGAAAAAGTCGAAAGACAATGGATTTAAAACCGAATCAGTGAGTCTATATGACTATTAACTGGTTAAACATGGAAGAAAATAAGATGTATATCTATATTTATGATCCAAACACGTTTTTAAAAATCATCTTAAGTGTTTATGTCAATCTTACTTCAGGTTTGGAAATAACTGTGTTTATATTTTACACTGAGCTGCGCACGAGCCCTGCGTCTGAGTCGATTCTTGGAGTCGGCTCTTTTTAGGCTGAACGTTGAGAGTCGAATCGCGTTTCTAAAAACAGACGTAACGTTTTCCTTCCGCTGAAAACCATCAGTATTCCACTATATCAGTGTGTGTGAATAATATAATATAATGACATACTGGGCAAACGTGAATGACTGCTCTGCTGCTTGTTATAATTTTATATATGTATATAACATGTAACATAATGGAACAGGGACATGAACATGATATTACATTAGATTTTATAGCAAGCCAAATGTAGTATGAAAGTAAAATTATCTTGTTCATCAGAAGGTAAATAATAAGCTTTTACTGAACAATTTAAGCGATAAATAAGCAAAGACCAACGTTGGGAGTCGTTTGAGAGTCGACTCTTAATGGTGAGCCTAGCTGGCTGATCCGACTCAGACAAAAGAGCCGAAACTGACATAAGGTGACAGTGCAACATCTAGCTAGCTGCTTTAGCTTAATAACTTACCTATTTCAATATTAACATCTTGTCATGACGCTAAAACATATTTAAAATAAAATATAAAGCCAAAGCATTCGTAGAGCTCGGAATGTGACGTCACTCAAAGGGTGATATTAGGCCTGAGAAATTGATCTCATTTTGACAGGCAGCGTTAGCTAGTTAGCCAAATTCCTGCTTCAGTCGCATTTTAATGTCTGGTCCGCTAGCAAGATCGGAAAAGGACGTAAGCTAAGGTAAAATAAGCTAAGCTAGCTGGAAACAGAATAACGCGACAAAATCTGAGCTAACGTTACCCTAGCCGATGTTAATTCGGCTAACAATAATCGAGGTTAGCCACCTAGCTAGCTTGTGTAACGTTAGCTGTCACTTCCTAAAAGAACCGGAGTATTTCCCGTTCAAACAAAACCAACCAGAGCGAACACTCACCAATAAATTAGCGCTTTTATTATCGCCCTCCGCCATAATTCCGCTGCGCTTCTGCGTTACTGCGAGCTCTCCGAGTCGGAATTGAAGCTCTCCTGCGCTCGCGCTGCTCTGCAGCTCTCTGCTAACCGAGCGTTAAAGGCACGATGTTTTTATTTGAAACCGCAGGCGGGGCTTTACGTCACATACAGGGCGGAAGTAAACGCAGGTGATATGCCAGACTCGTCAACAGCGCCGCCATATTGGAAGGGGCAGTTTTCCATCGTATTAGAAATCACGCCGTTGGAAAATGTGAATCGGAATTTTTATTCGTTTGAATTTGTAATGAGTGCAATCAAAAATCTACTTAAAGCAACAAAACAAACTTAAAGGTACATTAGGTAAGATTTGTGTGTGTGGGGGGGGGGGGGGGGGGGG
>JANDJT010062508.1:0-13225 GCA_024331685.1 Stegophilus panzeri
TATTGTCTGGTCCAGCAGCTTTCCGTGGGTGAACTCTGCGTAGAGTTTTCTTCACTTCAGCTGCTGTCAGACATAACACCCTGTTGTCAAGTGTGTGTGGGGGGTGGTCTTCCTCGGTGCCATGTCATTTTTTTGTCTCAAACCGAGCATAGAATTTTAAGGGTTAAGGGTCTTGCTCAAGGACCAAACAGCGACTGTGCAGTAGAACCTGGATTCAAACCCCAGACCTTGTGGTCGAGAGACCAAAGCTCTACCCACTATTTGACTTATTTTAGCATCTATTAAACAAAGTAAAAATTATAAACCTTATTTTAATTTACATAGTACACACATAATATAAACAATAATTTGTGCAATTAGCCACAAGATGGGAGGAACTACACACATTTGTATTTTTGATTACACATTTTTTAATTTTAAAATAGTATTAATTACATTAATTGTTATCATGTCAATCCACACATTTTACTAATTCTATCCCCTGCCAAAGCTTCTTAAATCTGCAACATTGGATAAATCAGATGTCACGTGATGACTCACAAACCAAGCCAGTTTGTCTGCTGCCTGGTTTTAGCTCTGCATATCTTGCAATCCGCTGCTTCATTAGCACATAGTCCTTCATTTGGAATAGTGAACTTAACAGTGCTGGAACCCTATTGTAAATGTAAGGATTTTAATTGTTATTATTATTCTTATTATTCTTGTTGTTGTTGTTATTAAAGTCTTTATTTGTCATTACATATATACAGTTGTACAGTACAATAAAAATGTTTCTTTGAATATCCCAACTCATATAGCGGTTGGGATTAGAGTGCAGGTTCAGCCATCTTGTGATCTTCTTGGGGCTGACAGGGTTAAGAGTCTTGCTTAAGTACCCAACAGTGTGTGCAGGAGATCTAGAATAGCAGCAGCAGTCCATCTTTTAAAGCAGGCAAAGAGGATCCCAACACCATCAAACTTGAGTGCTCAGTCAGGAGAAGCAGAACAATAGCAACACAGCATCCTAGGTCACCAGAAATGTGTATGACCAATAACCCATAAGCTCTGTGTCATTGTCTTAAGAAAAAAATAAATATCAAAGATTTTTTGGTACTGTAGCCGTTGATTCTTCAGCAGCAGGTCAAAATGCCTAAGGAAAATGCATGTTTTAATCTAGACAAACAAAAGACTTTCAGAATCCCAAACAAAAGCAGGAAAATTATTTCAAGCTGTGGAGCTCTGTAATCAGTCTACATTTTTATATTTGTATTTATTTATTATATCATTGTATTGTGTTTTGTTTTTGCATTGTGTTTTGTACCATGTTTTTTTGTACTTTGTCCTTTGTATTGTGTTGTGTTTTTGTATTGTGTTCTATGTCTAATGCTACTGGCTGCTTAAATTTCCCTTGGGATTAATAAAGTATCTATCTATCTATCTATTCAACTCAATTCAATTCAAAGTAGTTTTCATGGCATGAATGCCAAAAACAACATTGCAGAAGCATTACAATCAGAATTGTAAAATTACAACAATAATAATAACAACAACAACAACAATAATAATAAAATAATAAAAAAACTACAACAATAATAATTAAAGATGTGGATGTTTCTCACTGTCTCTCTGATTATGTAACACTGACACATACTGTGCAGGGAGGGAGGCAGTTTCAACTTCTTCAAGAATTATTGATAAATTTTTCAATTCAGTTAGATCTTGAAAATTTGGGATGGTATACTGGAATTTGAACAAGTCAGATCTGGGTCCAGCTGCACCACTATTAGAGGGTCCTGACCAATATTATGTAATTCTCTGTTGACTTCAAAGATCAAAATGGTTCTCACATTCCTAAAGATGACATGCGTATGGCCCTCATACATCTAGTCATACATCCTTTTTGCAATATTTATTATTCCAAAATGCAATCTATAGGATGTGTGCCATGCAGTAATTAAAGCCCTGATCCCCATTTGTCACACTTATTAAGGGGCTACACATAAAAGTCACATACCCTTGAATGTGTTGAACGTGTCCTAAACAGGTATATAAAATTGCATGGTAAAATATTACAATTTGGATACTCAGGTCAGGGTTCAGTAAGCTGATAGTAACCTGAAATTTTGAATTGCACAGAAGAAAACCAGAGAGGCCAGATTTTTTTAGACATAAACCTGGAGATTCCGGCTTGTTTATGCAGCCTCTCATGCTAACAGGGGCCTACTAGTACTAGAGATTGGCTGAATTTGTGGCCTAGTTCTACCACCATTTCCTTGGTCTTGGAGGTTTTCAGTATCAGGTTATTCCTATGACACCATGTCCCAAAGTCCCCCACCAGTTTTCTGTATCCTGCCCTTCCCTCACACAAGCCACAATAGCCTCATTGTCCAGGTCAAATTATTCAGATTTGTCCATAAAGTTCCTAGCTTCCATCAAGTAAATTCCAAAAACTCATTAATATAACATTATTGCTGCATGTATTATTGTTTAGTACATTGGTCTTCTGATAGAATTAGCATGTAGAGATGATGACCTTTCCTTGGCTCAGACAGGAAGTGGAATCGAGTCTGCCAATTTTTGTAGGACAGGTATTATCAATTTTGCAAAGGACTATGCCTATGGTAAGACTGGTCAAATTATTCAGATTTGTCCATAAAGTTCCTAGCTTCCATCAAGCAAATTCCAAAAACTCATTAATATAACATTATTATATAAATATGGTTAGCAATTCATTAATTTTCCCAGTAAATATTATTTATGGAGTTTCATCTGTACTCCCAGCCTTAATTGATTCCAATACTAAGGGACATTTTATTCTTTCCAATATGACTGAGCAGCTCAGGATTCCCACTGCTCCTTTTAAATGATCAATGACATTGTCTACTGTAAACAAGAATCCCCTTGAGCAGGAAGGTGTCTCTCTCACTACTGTGCCCCTGTCTATGGATATTAGTGACCTCCATTTGGAAAGAATTAGGTTTTATGTGTAAAATGCTTCTGAATTGTCCAGGAATTTCTGCATGTGGCTGCATGTATTATTGTTTAGTGCATTGGTCTTAACCCAGATTATCTGAAAGACAGTGATACAGCCACTCAGTATGCTATTTATAGTTCCTCTATACAAATATATCTTTGAAGATTCTCAGTTGACCAGGTCATGGTATATTAAGGTGTTTTAGTTATAGGCAACTAGATTCTTGTTTTATGGGTTATGGTGTTGGAGCTGAGAGACCAGGTGAACTTCAAAGAAGTTGTTGCTTTTCACAATTTGCACAGTAGAATTGTTGATGTAAAGTGAAGAGTAGTCACGTCTTGTTCCTCTGATTTCAACAAGTGCATAATTGGCCATTAGCTATTGCTTCAAGAAATGTGAGCAGCACCAAACTTTGTGGCATGGACCAGTTACCAACAAAGGAAATGCCATTTTCAGATCACCATTTGAACATTCAACAATTCATCAATGATAAACTGCTGTGGATTTCATCACTGATCCCAGTTAGTAAGGGGCAATAGTGGAAATATTTTCTTTCAGCATGCATCTGGTGTCAATGTGTGTACTTTTTACAAGTTTGATAGTTAAATAAATCAGCAAGATGGGTTTGAGTCATGGCTCTAGCTTAACTGATTGTTAGTGAGTGAATCACTGAGGGGGAAAACCTGTTGAACATTGTTGAAGAAAATTTATATGTGAATTTTCAATCAGAATAAATGTTTATGTTTAATAATTTTGTTGCTTCTCTAACAGATCATGTATAAGCATCCCTTAGATGAATTGATGTTTTAGTACCACTTAGTGGTTTGTGCTTGAGTAAAGAAATGAGTTCAGAGCATTCTTTTGTCTTTGAACCTATTAGTGGAGGCCTACAGACTCCATAAGATTGGAAATAACTAGACTATTTCCTATTTTATTAGGAGACATAAAGTTCGGCAAAAAAACCCATCTGTCTCAGTAAATTTTCACCACAGTTTGGCAATGGTCAGCAGGGTTTCACCGATTGGGAAAAGAAAAAAATCTCCAAAGTGAAAAAGCACTGATCACCAATTTTTCATCTCTTTTCCCAATTTTGGGGCAAGAAAAAACCTGAGGGAATGGGAGGACCGCTTACTCATCACACTGCAACTCTTAAAAAAAATAACCAAGTGTGGATGGAATGACAGACAAGTGGTAAGTTATCTTGGTGGTAAAGTTTATAGGAAACTATTGTCTGTGCGAGATAATTAATTGTCATCTGTGTGAGACAGTAAACTGTCATCTGTGTGAGACAGTTAGATAGTGCTATATAAGTAAAAGTTATCATCTGTATGAGAAAATGTAAAATATTGAACTGTGTGATCGATATAACTAATCTGGATAGTGTCAGTTTAAAAACATGGGACAAAAAAACCCTTAAAATAAGGGTTAGAAGTAAATTTTTTATTGTACACTGCAACTTCTTCACCTGGAGGTCCACTCATTAATTACATGAGAACTTAATTTACAGATAGTTGCAACCTAATTAAAGATTGGGTGAAATACTGCCCTTTCTCACCATTTAGAAAATGAAATAAAGAAACAATATAAATATGATAAAACATATTAGTACATAAATGATAAAACATATTAATTAATTATAAATTAACTAATTTAGAAACTTAAGAAACTTCCAGCAAAATTTCCATAGAAGCTGGATTGGCATTCATATGGTAAGCAGAGACAGGCAGCACAAAAAATTAGATAAGACAGTAAAGGCATACAAAGCAAAAAACATGTAGTCCTGTTTTTTTCCTTTTTTGAATCTGCAGAAAGACACTTAAGATGACTTGTTTATTTCCTACACCTCTATCTCCAGATGAGATCCAAGTTGTATCACCGCAGACAGCACTTCCTCATCAACTCCATCAAGAAGGTCATTAATTTTGGGACCTCAATAATCTGGACCAAAAATGAAAGATAATTCTCCATCATACTATGTGAGGACAAGGTCAAAAACAGCAACTTCAGGGACATCAAGCAACAGCCATTCCTTACAGCACATTATGAAAAAGGAAGAAGAATCTGGTGAAAATGAAGAGACACCATGAGCATACAAGGTGACTATGCCAAGTATTCAAGTCATGGGAATGCAAGGACCAGACTACATATCCCACTCATCAACTATGGATGACATCAAATCAGCCAGCAGCAGATCTTCCTCCTATTGAAGAAGGTAAGACGTTTTTGGCAGCATTGAGACTTTTTGTTGAAGGATGGAAGCTATCCAGGGATAAGGTAGCTAAAGCCACCTAAAGGAATAACACCATTTTCATAGCCTTTTGAAGAGAAGCATCATAGACAAATACCCAGACTCACCATGCCACTCACCCATTTGGCCAGTGAAAAAAGCAAACAAACCAGGAGAACCACCTAAATAAAGGTTTGTACAAATCTACAAGGAGTTAATCAGGCAACACAGGCATAGGCGCCTGAAGTTCTAAATCCACACGTAATCCTCACACAGGTGCCTGAGGATTCAACAAGTTATCTCAGTGATTGATTAAGCAAATGCATTTTTAAGTTTAAGGGTATATAAGGAGCCATACTTTTATGTGTTCCACAGGGATATGCTGAATCACCCTCTTTCTTTGATACAGCATTTAAAGTGAACTTATCTGGCTTTTCTTTTCCATATATTAGTGACCTTTTACATTATGTTAATGATCTTTTGATTTGTTTTTCAGACAAAATACATGTAAACAAGATCTAATTGCAGTTTTTTTGCAACCACAGTCACCTACTTAGGACACACTCAGAGAATAGTAAGTCAGTTGGCTTTTAGCCAAATGGCTAAACTATCACACCATTCTCACAGAGATGCCTTACTGTACAGTCAAAAAATGCACTGTACTAAACCCAGCCACACTTCTCCCCACTAGGGAAGATGGTGAGCCACACAACTGTCTGCACATTCTGGATCTTAGAGATGTACCACTCTCTAACCCAGATTTGATCCCTCTTTGTAGATAGTTCCAGCCAGAAAGACTCCACAGGAATCACACATATTGGATTTGCATTTGTAACATTAAACCAAACAGTTGTTTCAGGACATTTACTGTGCTCTTTTTCAGCTCAGACAGTGGAACTTGTCACTCTCACTGAGGCTTGCAAAGCAGGAGCAGGTAAATCTGTCACCATCTAACAGACTCTTTTGAAACAGGTAGAACACCTCACATCATGGCTCTCTGACAGTAGCAACACTCCCATTAAGAGAGATAATTCCACAATTAGGCATACCACATAAAATATTTTCTGACAGTAGTCCAGCCTTTATAACAAGGTCTTGGGAGATGTCAGCAAGGTAACTGGAATTCCACTGCACACACACTGTGTATATTACCCACAAAGTGCCGGACTTGTAAAACATACCAACAGCAATCTAAATTGTCTAAATTGTCACAAGTAAAAATACTGTGAATCACTAAGTTCTGTTTTGATAATTATTCATAAAAGGGTAAAGGACTCCCTACCTAAACCAGCCATAGGAGACCACTCTGTGAAACCAGGAAACTGGATCCTTGTAAAAGTGTACAAAAGGAAGAACTGATTGTTGGGAAGGTCCGTTTCAAGTCCTGACAACATACACAGCTGTAAAGATTGCTGAGAGGTGCACCCGGATCCACATCTTGCATTGCAGAAGAGCTTCAACTTCTGACTAATGACAAAATGATAAATTACATAAATCAGATGCTGCATGATGACAAAGTGTTTGCTGGAGACTCAAGTTTGACCAGTCCAAAGAACTAACTGCACTCAGACTTATGAGCACCCAAAAACTTTTTGGGCTAAGACAATAACCACTTGGAGGGGAAATACTAGACCTTGCCCTGATTGAAACACAACTACAAGAATACTGTATAGGCAGGGAGTTATGTATTAGTGGGACTCAATAAAATGGATGCTGAGTTGTGGGAACAACATGTGGTGCATCATGGCACATGCACATGGCACATGCATCAAGATGAGAAGTAATGTGAAATTAAGGTACACAATAAGGCTATTAAACTAAAACTGAACAAGTTAAAGCTAACTGATAGCAAAAAATCAAAACAAATGAGGATGGCTGCAGACAAACCTTTAGAATCTAATAATAACCAAAATGTAAACCAGTAAGCTGTACAGACTCTTAACAGTATCAATCTGCACCACAGATGACACTAGTCCCATCTGCTCCTGCCCCTCAACTGCCACACTGCCTACCCTCATTTGGGCTGGGACAAGGAAGATTTAACAAAGAATGTCAAGATGGTCAGGGCAGACAACACTTAGGTGGTCATGGCTAGAATGCCAGCACTTGTTTTAATTGTGAACAGCCTGGGCACTTGGCCAGACAATGTCCATTCACACCTGTTCCTAAAGAACCACCTCAACAACTGAATCCTCAACAGCAAGTGATTTTGCTTAATCAGCCAGCTCCCACTCTAGCCTCCTCACAGGTGTTATTACCCCAACCAGCCTATTAACCCCCTTAGCACTCTTATTGATGGTGCTCAGTTTCCAGTTTCTTCCCAAGTTTCACTTCAGACCCTATGCTATTAAATACTATACAATAAAAGTAAATGGGGAGGACACTGAGTTCTTGGTTAACACAGCAGCCACCATCTCAGTCATCATGTTGCATTTGGAGGAAACATCTTTCAGGCAGGACCATTACTCCAACTGGATTCTCAACTCACACATCCTATCCATGTGAAATTAGGAACTAAAACTGTATTTCAACCTTTCCTACATTTTCGAAATTGCACTATGAACTTGTTGGGAAGAGATCTGCTTTGTATTTTGTCATGTTCCATTATTTATACACCTGAGGAAAAATTACAGGTGTATCAACAAGTCCATCTAAACTTCTAGGTCACAAACTGCTGCTGGTGTCCACTCCTCTGGGAGTCACCAAAGTTACTAAGCTAGATTTTTTAAATCTTACAAAGCCTGGTGATTACTCTAATCTGATGTTCTCATCCCAACCATAGAAACCTTGGTTTGTTTCTCAGTCTTAAATAAAGAGTGTACTGGATCTCATTCATTTGTACTATATATTACATAGAAAAGAATGACCATAATTATGAGGACATGTGGACCAAAGTGGAGGGTAATGAATGTTTGATTGCAACTGATTCCATAATTATAGAGCCAAAGGGTGTGGCTGCCATGGTGTCATTAACAGATTCTCAGAAAGAAGAAGGGATATGTAGAAGGGAAAACTGTGGAAGGGATCAGTCACTACTCCCTCTCTGCCACATGTCTCCTTGTTGGTCAGCCATGTTACAGAACAATGACAACTAGGCACAATATTATTAGCAGAAGTATCAGTCACATTTGTACCCACTTAAATTCCCAACTTTGCACCATTTTACCTGTGGTAAATATTAGAAGATCCCTTGCAGATGCACAGATCTTATTGTTTATGGACAGTAAACAAAGTAGATGTTGGTTTTGAAGAACACCATGAGGTATTTATAATGCTGAAGTCCAAATACAGAAGTTGTATTCCATTCTGAGTATCCTATGAAGCTACATTCTGAGGAAGGTATCTCAAGTACTATAACAGACTTACTTACAGCAGGAGTACTTGACCCAACCACCAGTCCTTGAAATACTCCTATTTTACCTTTCCCAAAAACAAAAAAAATGAATACAGGATGGTACACAATTTAAGAGCAATAAACTCAGTTACTAAAAACATTCTGGTACCAGACCCATACAGGACCTTACAGAATCTGACACAAAAACATACAGCCCTTACTGTAAGAGACTTAGCTAATGCTTTCTCTAGCATTCCCATTCCAAAATGTATCAGACCAGGTATTTTTATTAAGTTTCTTATAGCTGACTTGTCTGTGTTGCAAGAAAATGGTCCCTAGAAAGATCATTTAATATGTGGATGATTTGTCCATTGCATGCATCCGTTTGCAGGATACTGCCACAGTACTATGTTACCTTGCTTATTTGGATTACAAGGTCAACTGGTCCAAGTTGCAAGTAGTCCGACCACTAATTATCTTTTAGGGTCAACAAATTTCTATAAAATGTAACACATTGACATTTAATTCTAAGAGTGACATTCTGCACATTCCAAATCCAATAACTGTCAGTCATATGTTATCCTTACTAAGCCTCACAGAATATTGCAGAAAATATGTGTCTGATTATGCTTTTTAGCTAGTCATTTGAAAGCTGAAGTCACTAGTGCCAGAGAAATTTGACAACACAAATTCAGTGGACCACTGACTTAGAAAAACATTTCATTAAGCTGAAACAGGCCATGTCACAGGATGCTGGTCTAGCCACACCTGATTAAAAAAATTACCATTCCATTTGGATGTTTCTGAAATGGCATCGTCACAGCTGTTTTATTTCAAGAAAGGGGGAGTGGTGGGAGATCAATACTTTTCTATCATAGCTCTAAATTTGACAGCATTGTCACATGACATCCTGGTTGTACCAGGTATGTAGCAGCATTAGCAACAGCAATCAACAAAACTACACATAAAGTAATGATAATAATAATAATGATCCATTGGTGATAATACTCACCATGGTGTAGTGGCTTTTATAGTGGCTTTTATCACATCCACAGCACATATTAGGAGCCAAAAGGACAGAATTATAGTCACAATAATACAACCATACATTACTTACTGTAATAACATTAATTTTAACAATATGGTTGAAGGACTAACAATGCCAAAAGACCACATTGCTGTGAGGAACTGATGGAAATTTCCCTATAAAGTAGGAAGAACTTGAGTAATGAACCATTAGAAAATCCAGTCTTGCTCCTGTTTTGTGATGAATGCTGTTATAAAAGTGACAAATAATTAGTGGCTTACTATTCAGTATTAATAAAAAAGGGAGATCAGTTTATGGTGATTGATTCTGATATTGTTCCCTGGCCAGTGTTTGCACAAGTGGCAGAAATAGTTGTAAATCTACCCAAAGCAGTAGCAGTAGTAAAATGTAAAGGACATTCTAAAGAAGATTACTTCACAAGAAAATGAGGCAACAGATAGTGCAGCCAAAGTATCTGGGGGTTACATTATTCTACAACAGGTAGTGCTAGGGACAGAAGAGCAGACCAAATAAGTTAAGAGTTAGTAAAGCACATACATAAAAAGCAGGACCATAAAAAAACAGATGTGGTTAAATAAAGGTGATAAAAATAGATGGGTTGTGGAAAAATATAAAAGGAAAGGTTGTAGCCCCTAATAAGTTATTGGACCTACTGATGTGTGAAGCTAATGGACCAACTAATCAAGGTACACATGCAGTGAAGCAGCATGTAGCTGAATGCTCTGTCTGTCTATACTTTAACCCTAAATCTGCATTTAAGACACAATTAGGGACTTTCCTAGTACTTGAAGGGTCCTTTAAAGAAATTTGCATAGATTTTACTGATATGGGGCCTGAACAGAGGATTGGAGGATACAGGTATCTACTGGTAATTGTAGACAGATTTACCATGTGTGTATGGCAATACTCACTTGAAAAGAAGATGTGAACACAGTTATTAAGTGGTTTAACAGTAATTAAATCTGACAATAGGAATCACTTTAATAATACTAAATTGGCTGAAGAAGAAAAAGCATTAAGGATAAGACATAAATTTGGTTCAGTGTCTCATCTAGAGTCCCAAGGTTTGGTGGAAATGTCAAACCAAACTATCAAAAACAAATTGCATAAAACCTTTCATGACACTAAAATGAACTGGGTTGAAATCTTACCACTAGTAATAATGTCAACGAGGTCTTTTCTTAGAACTGATACTTATTACTTACCTCACCAATTGCTGACAGGACAACCTATGCCCAGCCCACCCAGAGACTGGATCATAGGAAAGGCTTTAGATCTGTGGGATAGGGAATTGGACAATAACATGGGGCATTATCTAAAGTCATTGCAAGCCTTAGCCAACAAGTGCAAGAAAAAAACCAAGAAAAGTTTGAAGAAAAATGGAAACCTTCTGTGGGAGATTGGGTAAGAATATAAGTCCATAAAAGAAAATGAACTGAGTTCAGGTGGACAGGACCTTGGTAAGTGACAGAGGCAACCTCATATGCAGTAAAAGGGAAGGAAAGGTAAGCCTTGGCAACATGTCTCCCACTGTACTTTCACAGGTCTTCCCATGAAAACAAATGAAGAGATACAGAAAAGCTTGAAGCTCCTTTGTTTGATCTGGCAAGAAGACACAGCTGATCCAACTTGGACATTTTGTCAGGAGAAGGTTACAGCTGGACCTTGATGGAATGAAGTAGTAGGAGATTTGATCAAAGAAGGAGATAAGTATATGGCACATTGTATTTCAGCAGACCAAAAACTAGAAGCAGGAGTGGCAAAGCAAATCAAGGAAATGTTTGGTATTGAGAGACTGCAACTCTTGTAGGAAAGTGTGCAGTACAAAAAAAGAAATAAGTATCTTTCACAAAAAGGTGATGCCAGTTAAAATATAATGATTTATATCTTACCAATAATATTAGAGCTGAACAATGAGGATCTTAAGTCCAAAAAGATGTTCCGAACAATATGTCTTATGCCCTGGAATGAGTAAATGGTTGGGATTTGGACTAAAGGGTGTCATAGCAATAGGGCTTTTTAAGTTGATTTGGACATGGGCTATATATAAGAATTACATGCTGTCAGTATGGTTGTGTAACATACAGGTGGATAACTGCATCCAACACAATGTTGTCCAAGTAAACAGTGCATATAACTAGACCAATAAAGAAACCACCCATCATAACAAAATTAAATGTAGCACCACTGTAGAGCTGAAATTTGTCACCAAAAATGATAGTACTCAGTACCATTATGTATAATACAATCCAGAGGTACCACAAACTTTTACATTTACTCTAGGTTCAATAACTGCTTGTTCTGGCAGGCCATGGGGATAGAATATGAGTCTTATGTGTGTGATTCAGAGGACACAAGGGGAAAATGACCTAAATGTGATAACTGGAACTATGTTTGTTTCATACACAAAAAGGTTATAGTATGTATTAAACTTCAAAAACTAATTAAAAACAAAATTATAATTACAAGGTATCTGTTAGATAAATACCAAATCAATAGTTGGACCATGCTTTCAAATATAAAACTTTCCAAAGTAGGCAGAGGAAATTTGGTTCTGACCCTTCCCAAAATGAACAATTATAAAAAGACCTCATTTTTACTGACCCTAGAAGTAGAGATCAGTGGGACAGATCCAATGTCACTAATGTGCTTCGTACCAAAGAAAATTAAGCTCTTAGAACTGGAACAAAAAAAAAAGACACAGGCATCAGGTAAAATTATATTCTATGACTCAAAACAAATGACTTGGCATGATCAATTGGCTGTGGAAACTGGTTATAATTAAACCAATACCTGAATGGATTGGGTAAGATACACCAAAGAATTAGTACATGCAAAGGACTGCTTTGTGTGTGCAGCATCCAAACCCCATCTAGCCACTCATTCTGTACAAGGGGAAACGCTACTTCCCTGATGGCACTGTTTAAAATAAATGTTTCAAAATCAGAAATTATATAAAATACCACCACATGAAAAGAACAATCATTAAAGCCAATACCCTCAATCACAACTTATAAAGGGAATTATACCAGTTTAAATTCCTTGGAACCAGGGTATTTTACAGGACAGTTCCCTGAGAGTTGGTGCTCTGACATATTTTAGTAAGCAATAACAGCGCTTATGCTTGTTATGCTTTGATTTGAAGGTCAGAAAGAAACCGACAGGTACATGGCAGTGCTATAGTGTATTAAATTATGTTTTTTATTATCTACAAACAATAAGATGTGAAAGGCCCCACTGACATGATGAGACACCATCACCAAACCAGAAAAGTGAAACCAGGGGGATTTTTTTTGATAAAACAGTGTGGATAGATGGTGTTGAAGTACCAAGAAGAGTGCCAGATGAATTTAAAGCTAGGAACCATATTGCAGCAGAATGCATTTTTTTGGTGGGTGACAATGAATAAAAATGTGTAATGTATTAACTACTTGTATGATAATCAACAAAGATTTGTCTACTTTACTGTTCACGCAGTGAGACCAATTGGACAAAACCTTATTAAAGGTTATCCAAAACCATTTGGCTTACGACATGTTATTTGCAGGTAAAGGAGATGTCTACCACATTGGTGACTGAAGCATTCTGCTGTATTTTCATAACCAACAACACTGTTCCAGGTGATACTGTGACTAGAGCATTGGAAGGTCTAAAGGCATTGTC
>JANDJT010062701.1:0-13217 GCA_024331685.1 Stegophilus panzeri
TCTCTCTCTCTCTCTCTCTCTCTCTGTCTCTCTCTCTCTCTCTCTCTCTGTCTCTCTCTCTCTCTCTCTCTGTCTCTGTCTCTCTCTGTCTCTCTCTGTCTCTCTCTCTCTCTGTCTCTCTCTCTGTTGTTCTCTGGAGATTACATTACATTACGCAATGGCTACTACCAATTATATTTGACGACTGAAACATTTCATTATTTTGTCGTTTCTCTTTCTTGGCTTTAGGCTTCGGAGTTTTAGTTTGGAGAAGTTCTGAGTTTGGAGTCCTGTTTACTGATGTTTTATTCGGGTTTGGCTGCGACACCGCTAGCGATGGAGTAAAAATAAACCACCCCGCGTTCTCAGATGGACCTCGGCGAAGGCGACAGATTACTAAAAACAGAGTTATTCAATAATATAGTGAATACTTTAAACCACATGTTGCTCTGTGTTGGATGTTGGAAAGATGCCAAGTGGCTCAGACTGAAAAAAGATATTCATTTTGAAATAATCTCTATAATCTATATACTCTATATAATCTGGAGAAATAATTATGAGTATGGATGTGGGTTAGGTATGTTTTCTTTCTTTCATGACAAATTCAGGCTACTGCCCCTCCTGGAATGATCACTTGCACACAGACACATGTCGTCCTGGTATCTTCTCACAGGAGATGTGAGGTTACAGAGACGGTCATCCGTCAGCCCGGGTTTGAGCGCTAGCTCCTTATCTTTGCCTTGGTGTGTCAGGGTTCTGAGGGAAGACAGATAACTAATCTAACTACAAGAAAAAGAAAGGGAAACAGGAAACTTCCCTCACATTCTCAAACAAAACCTGACTGAAAGGAAAAGCTTTGTTAAATGATCTTATATGTAAAGCTACTGAGACATTCTGTACAGCTGTGTGCTAACAGTTTAGGGAATAACCATATCTATCTATCTATCTATCTATCTATCTAATATATATACATATATATATACATATATACAGAGAGAGAGAGAGAGAGAGAGAGAGGGTTACCCACACCCTCCACCCAGGAACCCCAGACCCCTTCAGTCTAACTGTAAATCCATTATAGTCCATAGACTTGTATGAAAGTCCACAGTCCTGTTTATATTAAGGTCTTTCTTGCAGCTGATGTCCATTCCAGTCCGACCCGTCTCTGTGTCCATTTCCTCTTTTGCTTTGTCAGGGAAGCAGTGTCAGTGAGATGTTCCGGTTTCCTTTGTTCAGTTCTAAAACCCGGTTAATGTGTTCTGTGGTGAAAAGTTGTTCAGGCTGTTCTGAAAAGAAGATATTTGGCTGGTCTGGGTTGAGCTCTACCTTCACCGTGTCTGTGAGCAGTTCCCCTCCTGTATTTCCTGCACTGCACTCTGGGCCCAAGTTCTCCTGCTGTGGCTGTTTGGACGATTCCACCACCTCGTCCATCTTCTCTCCCTGTTTCCAGCTCAGCTTTATTGTTCTTTAACTCTGCAGTGTGTTTTTGTCTCTGTGTGTTCTTGTGTGGGTTCTGTGGTTTCTTCTTTTTCTGCTGCTTCACAGGGTTAGTGCAGTCATTGTGGCCGGGGTCATTACTAACACTAACACTGCCCTGTGATGTTGTTTACAGTAACATCTGCTTCAGCACGATTGTTAGCATTGAGCATGGAGTCAGTGTTGGGGAGACTGTTGTGTTTTTATTACTGGTTCCAGTGTGTCACTGCATTGTGTGTCATTACTCCAGGCTCCAGCTCCCCTCTGCTCTCCTGTGCTCCCCGGTGTTCCATGGTGCTCCCCGCTGCTCTCCTGTGCTCCCCGGTGTTCTCCGCTGCCCCCCGATGCTCTCCTGTGCTCCCCCGTGTTCCATGGTGCTCCCTGCTTCTCTCCTGCTAAGTGTCCCCACGCTGCTGTTGATGTAACCCGGCTGAGTTGCTCTCCGAGCTCCCCGGCTGCTCAGCTCTGTGCGAACAGACAAGCTTTTTGTGTCAGATGTCCCCACACTCAGAACTTCTCAGGCGGTCTGTGGTAGCAAACACAATGTAGTTGCTATCCCCATGTTTCCATTTAACATTCACATTAAGAGTATTGTCTTGGCTATTCAGAGCCATAAAAACTTTTCTATGGAAAGACAAGACATGCTTCACTGTCGAGTATTTGCAGCTGAGTGGAATCAGTCTCATGGAGCTGGAGAACTTCCCCGAAGCCAGTCAACTCCTTCATTATCACCTCGTCTTGGATGAATGGGGCTCCTTTCACCCATAGTCCAGTTTGGAGCGGTTTACTGACGAGGTTTTGTTTTCTCAGGAACACTACCGCTATGTTCATCCAGGAGGCAGAGTAGATGTTCTCACACCCGACCTGCTCTACCAACGCTAACAGCATCTCCTCCACCTGAGCTCCACTCTCAGGCACATGCCTGACCACGCTGCAGAGACAGCATCTCCCTGCCGGCCTCAGGGTCATGGTGTCCCACTTTCAGCTATTTACAGCCAGTGTACTTTACATAATACATTAATGCTTTCACGTTTTAGTCCAGGAGGAAAAGAAACAAATTAAAACAAGCAAAAAAACCTGGCAAAAAGCTAGGGCACTCCGCGAATGCATAGAGACAGAGAGAGAGAGAGAGAGAGAGAGAGAGAGAGACAGAGAGAGATTGAGACAGAGAAACAGAGAGAGAGACAGAGAAAGAGATAAAGAGAAAGAGAGATAGAAAGAGAGAGAGACAGAAAGAGAGAGACCGAGAGATAGACAGAGATACAGAAAGAGAAACAGAGAGAGAGAGAAAGAGAGAGACAGAGAGAGACCGAGAGATAGACAGAGATACAGAAAGAGAGATAGAAAGAGAGACAGATGACTACATATGTTGCAAAATCAGCTGAGAAATTCTAATTAACAAGTAAACAAACAAACAAACAATCAATACATGGGAAGTGATTAGTTCATGTTGTTTGTATGTATGAATATTTATATTTCTAACCTTGTTCATGTGTACAACTTAAAAATTTGTAAGAAAAAAATTAGCATTAATTATTTTTATTGCATACTGATCTCTCTCTCTCTCTCACACACACACACACACACACACACACACACACACACACACACACACACACTACTGGAATAAATCTTACTTATTTTTTCCTTTTAACCCCAAATGTCTTTTTTTCCCCACGGAGAAAAGACAGCCTTGTCATTCACACACACTACAGAATCAAATTCACTGAATCAACTCTTTTGACCTATCTGAATCCAACTCTTTATCGTACATGCTTGTTAAGATGAATTGACTCAGTGACTCAGTGAATCAGTGAGTCATAATGGTTCATTTACGCAGGAATTCTCTGAGTTTATAATAAAGCGCTGCTGCTGCTGCTGTGTACGAAACAGAGAGACTCATAATGCAGTTATGGAAATATAGAGTGTGTGAGAAAAGAAAGAAAAGAGAAGAACAGGGAGTGTTTTGGGGAGGAGAAGAGTGACGAGGAGGAGGAGGGATGAAAGAGAAAGTTCAGCAGAGAGAGAGAGAGAGAGAGAGAGAGAGCTGGTGAAAATCAAACACTCAGCTCATCCTGCACAAAAGCTTTTAAAGCAGTTGGATCTCTGCGTGTCTTCACTTCACTGCTGCATGCTGATCTCCTGCCATGAGTCAACTCTCCTAGAGCTCCAGCCGAGGATCCTGCATTCGTCTCTCTCTCTCTCCTCATTCTTCTTTTCTTCTGCTGGTTTTATATCAGACTGAGGAGAGACTCTCAGGCTGCTGCAGGGAGGTACAGTAACATCCAGCTGTTTTCTTCTTCAGCCGTTCTCTTTTACTTTTAGACGTTTGTTTTGTAGTGAGTAAAAGCTGGAATGGTGGATGATCTCACACAGAGCTGAACTTGCTCCTACATCTGTTTGCACTTCTTATGCAAATCCTGCACTGCTGATTTCTGCTGATTTTGGCTCATTTAGCTGCTGGGCTTCTTGCATTCCTCAACTTTCTGTTTTGTTCCTTTTTACTCTGTAAAAAAAATCTTTTATTTTCTGATCAGTGCAGTTTGTTCTGCTGCAAATAAAATCATACTGTTGTTGTTGTTATTGTTGTTGTTGTGTGTTTTCACACAGATCTGATCCGGATCGTCCCTGAGCTGCGTTTTCGTTTGATAAAGCGGATTACCAGAGGAGCAGGATGTGGTGGATGAGGTTGTTGATTTTGGGATTTTGGTCAGCTCTTGTGGTGCTTGGCGCGAGTGAAGATGCCAAACCGGAGCAGAAGGAAGCCAGCAGGACCAAACGCAGAGGAAACACGGGACAGCTCGGCCTCAAGGGGTAACAACACTTAACTGTTTCAATAGCGAGAAGTTTTCACTTCATATCCATTAGTTTATTGTGTCTTCATCTCAGTGATGGTGGATATAAACGCTCCTGAAGGAGACGGAGCAGTGGAGCTGGAAATACGAGAGAAATGAGATCAACATAAACATTCTGCTTTAGATTCACAGGAAAATAAAATGTGCAGGAAGTATTTTTATGATCTTTTTTACGTTTATTAAAACATGTACTTGTGTTTCTTATTGAATTCCTCTAACACAACACGTCGCTCTCAAGTGTTTATTATTATTATTTCTCATATGAGTTCCTCAGGAAGTGCAGCGAGGTCGAGCCTCTGTACAAAGCGCCGATGTCCTAATGCTTTCGGAAACGAGTTCCCGTTCCTAAAAGATTACGTGTTGAACACGTTTTTTTTACAGAACAATCTGTTTATACGAGTGTTTATACACAAGGTTTTTGTGTTACGTTATTACACAGTATGACGTCGTGTGTTTAAAACACTGCAGGATCTTTCTGAGAGCTACAAGCTACATCTGTTGAATATATCACTAAATATTCTGCTGATGTTCTCAGCTAGCTCATATACCTCTGGGGAGGTGGAATAAACGGTTAAAATGGTCCAAGAATCTGGTTCTGGTTTGAAGTTCCCAGTAGTTTGGTCCGTGTTGTTATTCGAAGCCCCAATGACTGCCATTCATTTAGGATTTTATAGGCGTTCCTGCGGTTCTACTGAAACAGACAGGTGATATCGTGAGGAATGGAGTTCAGTGGAAGAAAAACTCTTTGGTTTGCTGAACCACATGATGTAGTACACGGCCTACTGTACCTGCGACAGGTGTGTGAGAGGTGGATTACAGAAGATGCATTTGATCTGTTTCTCGTCGGTGTTGTCAGTAGTGTCGGTCACACAAACGCTAAGAAACTCAACTGAACCGAGATTGGGAGTTGATGTAAAGATGACCCCTTCTAACTACAATGTGACACGCCCCCTCCCTGACACGCCTACTCTATACATTTGCCCAGGTCTATACCTGTTTATGACCATCAAAGCATTTAATTTCTGCCAAACTCCCTCCTCTAAACATGCATGTGTCTCTTCTCATCATCATCAACATCAAATATGCTTCTACTTCAGAAGGTCATTAAAGTCTAATCGAGGTTCAGTGAAGCAATGTGAGTCTTTTTTTTTTTTTTTTTTTATCATGAACATCTGGTTCGCTTATCAGCCTTGTCCAGATGTTTCAGTCGAGTGACAATCAGAGCGTGATGTTTACATGATCATTATCTCTGAGTCAGGCATGGGCATCAGGACGAGCGTCTCAGTGTGTGTATATTTCTCTGTCCTGAAGATGTGGGAAAACTCACAGCTTTACCTCTTACTGTTACACAGCGCTGACACTGGAGACTCCTTCTATACACGTTACATAAATAAACATACAGAAAACATACATGCACTCCTTACAGAAAACTCATCAGTGATTACACATGATTTGACTGAATGAGCTGTTATTATAGAATCGATAATGTATTAGAAGGTGTGCATGAATATAAACCTTCTCACTGTTTTAATGACTTTAGGATTCAGATTGAGGACATTTTGTTGTTGGTGTATGTGTAGCTGTAGTCAGAGGAACATCAGTGTGACTGAACTGTCCTGTCTGAGTCTCTGAGGAAGGTCTTTAACATTAACTGTGTGCTAATTTAGTGAAATAATCCCAAACTATGCCTTCATGGTTGAGGTGTATGCTACCACTGGGTCAAATTATTCATAAATTTATGAATTTATGAATAATTTATGAACGTATTAGCTTCCAGATGATACACAGCTGTATGTTTCAGCGAAGCCAGAGGACAGACAGCAGCTTAATAAAGTTGAGGATTGTGTAAAGGACATTAGACGTTGGATGCTAACTAACTTCCTTTTACTTAATTCTGATAAGACAGAAGAACTTGTACTAGGACCACGTGTAGCTAGAATCTTTCTGATTATAAAAATCTAACCTAGCAAACATAGGTAGTATACGTATATAGAGAAGGGGTGATCCCCCTGGAAGTGACCTTCCAGGGGTTTGGAGGAAGGTTTTGAGGAGAAAGTGATGAGGCTGTGTCAGAACACCTGTCAATCATTCCAGAAGTCCTCTGGCTCATCTGCTGTCTCTGCACTATTGCCGTGTTTTTAAGTGATAACTCGTAAAGCAGATGAAATTGCGTGAAGTTTGGCAGGACTGGTAGTGTTGTTGTTGTTGTGGTCTCCAGGCCTGGACTGTGACACATTTCTGTTCCAGCTTTGTTATGTCAGAACACAGTGTGACTACAGATAATCAAATTGGTTTGGAAAAAAACAGAATGTTCTTGATTCGTTTTGGTGATTCAGCTCTGAAAGCATGCAGCTAACTGAGTCATAAATGCACATGTAATGAAACGTGTTCATTAAGAAGCGTGAGAGTGGGAGAGGAAACGTGGAACACGTATTAATGCTGCTTAAAAATGACGTGTGTGTTCAATATACCGAATACATTATTTTAACGTTCTTTTGTGCAGCCCAAATGTGTGTGGATCACGACAACACTCGTACTGCTGTCCTGGCTGGAAGACTCTCACCGGAGGAAACCAGTGCATTGTCCGTAAGTGCTAAAGATCTGTTAATATGCATCAAATGACTAAATAACTGGACTCCAGTCACACACGCCTCAAACTGAGAGCTGACACGTTCCACATCTGATCATCATAGAAGCAAAAACGGTGTCAGATCACAGAGGCTTCTGATAGCACCACCATATCCACCTCTATTCATTAGAGCCAGCTGCACAGCCGGGGTTAAAACCATGTCCAGTGCTCCACATTACTTCACTCCATGCTTCCATTACATCTTCTACACCATGACCCAAAATCTGCACCACACAGAAAGATCTGATTCGTGGGACTTATTGATTCTGTTGAGATGGAAACGTATTGTGATGGTGTTTTTTCCTCCAGGTTTGAATAGAGCGCTGCGGTTCTCAGGAAGGCCGTGGTGGGCTTTGTGCCGGAGTAGTGCGCTGGCTGACAGCCTGATTGTTTATATTGTTTAACAGCTGAAAGTGAGGAAGTGTGGGGTCGCCATCTGCATCTCTACAATCAGAAACGTTTTATTCACCAGACGGACAGAGAGGAGAAGGAGCTGGCTTAAACTGACCTTAACCCCAAATCCTCAAACTTCAATCTTAACTTTGACTCTAACCCGAAACTCTGTGGTTTGTCCTTCAGCAGAATTATTTTGAAAACACTGCTTTTTTACATGCAGTCACTTCAGCGGGGCGTTTTATAAACAGCCAACAGATTCGGTAATTAAACAAATCAAATCCATAATTGCGTAAGGAAAAAAAAACATCCAGGAGACACCAGAGCTCTGAGGAACGGAGAAACGCTGGAGACGCTGGAAGCCTCAGAACTTTTGTTCTTTCAGAATTTCCGAACAAAGAATGCCGAAAGTCAGCTTTCAGAATAAACATGAAATAATTTTCCTGGAAATAAACAGTTGAGTATTACAGGACACAGGAATGTGGAAAAGGAGTTCACATTCCTGTGCAAGAGCTGTGAACTTTAAACAGAACTTCAAGCTTGGAGGCGTGAGTTAACCAACAGCACACAAAAACATGAGAAAGTGAATAAAGCAGCAAGTTACTGACCTCCATCTGCTCCACATCCAACCATGACACAGGTGAACCAGGGGTGGAGCCTAATCTCTCTCTCTCTCTCTCTCTCTCTGTCTCTCTCTCCAGCAATCTGCCGTAGTTCCTGTGGTGACGGGTTTTGTTCCAGACCAAACCTGTGTACCTGCCCAAATGGACAGATTTCTCCATCATGTGGCTCCAAATCAGGTGTGTGTGTGTGTGTGTGTGTGAGAGAGAGAGAGAGAGAGAGAGAGAGAGAGATTATGAAGAATGTTTTTTTCTTGTGTCAGTGCATTTGTCAGGACTTATTTTCTGGCAGAGCATCTCTGTGCAAAATTAATTTGGCGTCCAATCCTAATTCCTGCCTCATGTATGATGTCATTTCCTGTCCATTACCTCATCTCTTCTGGGATTCAGTGAGTTCAGAGTGCAATCCAAAACCAATCTGTAACCCCTACACCCTGCTCCTTCTACAATCCTGTGCTCTTCAGCTTTTCTCTGGATGTTTTAGAGAGAGGTGATGAGTGTTAGATCAGGGAAAATAAATACCACACATTCGGTCCTGAGAGACTTTTGGACATTAGACCTGTTTGCTTGGCGTTAGTTTAACGCAGGGAGCTGAAAATGATCCCTGCTTTCAGACGAACCCAAGGACGAGCCCATTGCTTTATTTCCAACCGCATAAACATCGCTGTGATTTTACAAGCAGATGTCTACTGCTATTGAAAATATTTAGTCATCTCTGTATGCACATCCACAGAGCGTCCAAATAAAAATCAGAAGAATGGCTGCTGTGGGCCGTATCTATCTGCTTCCACGCTGTATTTCCTCCGAGGGGTATTACTCTCTAAATAAAAAGTGTTCTGTCTATTAAATAAACTATTAACGTTTAATGACGTGTAAATCTTCGCTTTATATTCACTTATACCACAATATGATGATTGTAATTGTAATAAATAAACTCATGACCTCATGATGTCAGTATGTGTAACACAAACATCTGGGTTTGTAGAAAAAAACCCTGCAGATGTTTTATTACAGACCCTGAGGAATTAACACCATCTTAATAGGGCTATATTGAGTGTGTTTAGGATTGTGTGTGTGTGTGTGTGTGTGTAATATATTCGCTCTGTTGCAGTTCAAAGCTGTAATATTCGCTGTATGAACGGAGGAACGTGTGCTGAAGATAACTGTCTGTGTCAGAAAGGCTACAGCGGAGCTCACTGCGGCCAGCGTAAGGAAAAGATCATCATCAACACCTTTCATTCGTCCTGCACTGTCAACACTACATTACCCATAATGCACTGCGTTATTAACGCCATCATATCGACCGGTGCATTAAAATATTTCTCAAATAATAATTACATTCAAACCATGTGATCAAAGTGTTATTAATCCCTGACTGATGTTGTAGAATCTGTGCTATCAATACTTTATCTATAGCACCTGCATGGTTGCCATGGTAACCTCCAGCTACTATATGTTTTTTTGTACTATATGTACTATATATATTTTTCTCATTTGTAAGTCGCTTTGGACAAAAGTGTCTGCTAAATGAATAAGTGTAAATGTAAATGTAATATGTATGCATGTAATTTACTAATCTATAAGTTTGTAAAGTTGAACAGTGTTTATAATGCCGCAGATCTAGTGATGGGTGTGTCTCTGCCAGCTCCCTCGTTCAGTAGGTGATGAGTCAGTATACGCGAGGGTACAGGAGTTGAGGCAGTGGGAAGGACCCTGGCTCACTACACACTGGGACACTGATGACTTCGGCGACATGACTACTTACTCGCATTGCAAAACAAATCCATCCATTTTCTATACGGCTTATCTTACAGGAACACGGGGAACCTGGAGTCTATCCCATGGGGCACAATCACATAAATGAAATGTCCATTCATACACTAAGGACAATTCGGACATGCCAATCAGCCTGGGGGAGGAAACCGGAGAACCCAAAGGAAACCCCTGAAGCACGGGGAGAACATGCAAACTCCACACACACACAGGGCAGCGGCAGGATTCGAACCCCCAACCCTGGAGGTGTGAGGCGAACATGCTAACTCCACACACACACAGGGCAGCGGCAGGATTCGAACCCCCAACCCTGGAGGTGTGAGGCGAACATGCTAACCGCTAATCCACTGTGTGCCCATGTCATATAAATTTGTTAGCTTAATCACGCATATTTCTGTCATGGTACTTCAAGCTGGATCGTAGGCAAGCTAGTGGATTTTTAATAAACTCATTAAACACTTAAAAGTCGTTAGACTCACACAAACCGTATATAGAACGTCAAATAAAGTTTCATTCGTTAACGTAAGTAATCATTTGAGAGCCACAATAACAAGATACTTACATTTGTCGAAATAAGTTCCTGAGAGTTCGTCCCTCGTTTTGTTTCGAGCCAAGAGAAAACATGACGTCATTTCCAGTATGGGAACATCGTGAGCATCGATGTGCCCTGGGGTCTGAGGTGCATTGTGGGATGTTTCAGGAAGCGAACGTTCCAGTGCACTTTAAGGACTTTGCGATTGAGACAGAACTTAAAATGGCCAACTCCCTGATCAGTGCCCTGAACTAGGAAGCTGACTGAGATGCACCATATGTTTTTTTAATGATTTGTTTACATTTTTTCTGGCACAGAAATAGCTCCGCCCCCAGCTGGAGCAGATCAGAATTACTTGGCTATGCCACTTTTTCCCTAAAAGGAAACTCGTTAGGCTTTAGGTTTGGATATTGGGAGTTTTGCTCTGCATTTTCAGTACAGTTGCAGTTCTGCTCTTCACTAACACTTCACTGAGGTTGATCGTTTAAACGTTACGAATAATCAGCGATGATGAATAAACATGCCAAATTACTGTTAGCTACTCATGACACTCTAGCAGGACTCACATCATTCTTGTTGTCATGGTAACATATACTGTACGCTAAATAGATCAGAGTCATAATATTTGGTTTAGGCTACATGTAGCATATTTGTCAATAGATTTTTTAACGGATTAGAAAGTTTAGAGTGATTTGGAATCTTTGATCAGATTGAAGTCATCAACATCATCATGTTGTACTAGTCTACACTGATCAATAATGCTGTACTGTGTGTGTGTGTGTGTGTGTGTGTGTGTGTGTGTGTAGCGGTGTGTGAGTCGGGATGTTTAAATGGAGGAAGGTGTGTCGCTCCAAACCGCTGTGTGTGTACATACGGATTCACCGGAGCTCAGTGTGAACGAGGTAAGACTCAACACCGCTTACATCACAAATGTTCAACCGTTATCCTTTTCTGTGATGTTACCATGGTGACACTGATGTAGTTTGTTTCTGAAGCACCGTAATGCTGTGACACTGTTGTATTTTTTTCCTCATAATGCTGTGACACTGATTTAGTTTGAACATTGAAAATCAGTGACACTGATTTGTTGCCATAGCAATAGTGGGCTAATTCTGAAGCACGTGGGTTCAGAATATCTGTTCGTGTTGGTTCTAGAACTCATACAGCCTGGAGAACATGGTTGTGGATGGTGCCAGTTCTGAAGAATACTGTATATGGTCCAGACAATGTTGGTTCTAGAAGACTTTAGTTCTAGAGATTATTGAATCTGGAGAGTGGGGCTCTTGAAATCCCCTCAAGTGCATAGGGAAGGTTCTGAAGAAGATATGATATGGAGAACTTGGGTTCTGAAAAGGGTGGTGACTCAAGCAGTCAGGTTTCCAGACAATATATGGTTGAGAGAATGTGTTTCTTTTGAGAACTCTGGCTCTGGTCATAATGTTGGTTCTGGAGGCTCAGTATTCTGGAGATGGATCTAATTATAGACATGGTTCTGGTTCTGGAGATTGTAGGTTTTGGTGAATTTGGTATCTGGAGGCTGTGGGTTCTGCTTAGCAGATGACATGATAAACACGGGTCAGTTCTGATAACATAGGTTCTGGTTACCGAACATAGGTCCTGAAGTAGGTGGTGAAGTTAAAGAGTGTGGAGATTTTGGAGAATGTGGGATCTGAAGAACTGATAGTCTGGGCACACTGAGTTCTGAAGAATGTAATGTCTGGAAGAAGGTGTGTTTTTGATTATGTGAAGTTCTTGAAACGCTATGGTTTGGCAGAGAGAGATCCGGAGAACATGGGATTCCTGGATTGGGAGATGAAAGCACGTGTTCCCGATTGTTTCGAGTTTCACAGAGTACGTGGTCTGGAAAGGATATCGTCCATATTGTCCAGAGTCCATGAAAATATGAGTTCTAGCGTAACTGTGTTTTAGCAGTGTGTTTTCTAGAAAGTGGTTCAAGATTGTGCTTGGAGGGTCATGATGAGCAGTGTCTGGAGAACATGGGTTCTGGAGCGGAGTGGTTTGTATGACAAAGATAAGGAATGTGGTTCTGGAGTTCTGTTTGGTCCTGATTAGAAGGTTCTGCTTGTGCAGATGAGTTCTTGCGTGTGTATCTGTGAGACAGTGAGACAATGCACAGGCCTCCATTGTGTTTTTTCAGCTTGTTTTTTCCCCAAGCTTCTTTTTGAGTTCTGTCATGTGTTTGGATCCGTCCCTCCGTACAGACTCGATTTAATACAGATGTGCCGTAACAGGGTGTGTGAGCGAGAGATACACTGCTGTGTTTGTTTGGTACCATGTGCTATTCATTACAATACATATTTACATAGAAATGCCCAAAACAAACCACGTCTGTCTCTATGAGGCCAGAACATTCAGTTTCACTGTGAGAAAATTCAACTGGAGTGTGTTCAGGAGGAGTACGTACTTAGTTGTGTATATTCATTAGTGTGTATTTCCGGAATGTGGTTCTATCAAAATTGTGCATTGCCTATAAAACCAGGATTGAGAAAGCATGTTAACAGCCTGTGCAAATTTTTGTCCCCAAGCACATGTGTGTGTGTGTGTGTGTTTAGCTCCATCCTGTCCAAGCATGTCGTTCCAGATTGTTTGTTATTTGGCATCACTCCCTTTCTCCTAAAGGGAACACTATTGTTCATCACACTGTTTACAAAACACTGCCTTGACACTCACACACACACACACACTCACACACACACACACACTCCGCTGAGTTATAGAAATTACAGACAGAGAGTACAGGAGTGAGGGGTGTGGTGTAGGAGTGAGAGGGTGTGGTGTATGAGTGAGAGGGTGTGGTGTAGGAGTGAGGAGGTGTGGTGTAGGAGTGAGGGGGTGTGGTGTAGGAGTGAGGAGGTGTGGTGTAGGAGTGAGGGGGTGTGGTGTAGGAGTGAGGGGGTGTGGTGTAGGAGTGAGAGGGTGTGGTGTAGGAGTGAGGGGTG
>JANDJT010062743.1:0-13216 GCA_024331685.1 Stegophilus panzeri
ATATACTAAAAGTGTAAAATATAGATTTAACATAATAAACAACAAAACAAGAGATTATTTATTACTTATTGTGATACTGCTACAGATGACAAAGTAGTTGGTATCAATATTTATCCTGATATCCACTATAGAAAATGAACAAAATCACATAAAAACAAATATGTGTGAACAGTAGGTAGCTCTAAAATGTAGTTAAGATTTTAGTAAGCTTATGTGAGCTCAGATGGATAGGAGGCACTTTCATCGTCTGAAGATTCAAGTGCAAACTACACTTTGATGGGTTTTTCTCAGTCAGCTGCTATCAAGAAAATAAGTGGAAATTCGGTGACCAAATGCTGCCCTGTGGAAAAAAAACACGATTACATTTTAAGTTTCTTTTTTCCATTTGGCCCCTGATGTATACATACATTTGTATTTTAAACAAATGACATTCACAGTGCTGCAAATATGTCAATATCTGTCTGCCTTACTTTCCTAAAATCACTCATCTGAAGAGAACAGAATCAAAGAGGAGAATAAATCATTTTAATGTTTTCTCTTTTTCACAATGAGACATTGTCAATCACTGTTTATTAAAATCTTTTCAAGCACACAAAGTCAATTGTCCTTTTGAGTAAGTAATTTGTGTCCACATCAAGCATGCTGTTATTACGGAATAGATACTAAGGACACAGGTTTAATCCTTAGGTACAGTTATTGTTTATTAGAAGTTTCCCTTGTGCATTTCAAAATGTATCTAGGTAGATATCTAAATTTTGTGTAACCAGCTGGGTGACAGAAACCATCCATGACCAAACATCTATTAAGTAATTATTATTTTTATTTCATTGTATAATTATGGTGTCATGTAGGGTCCAGGATCCAAAAATCATACACCAATAAAGGCAAAAGCATGTCATATAAGTCTCAGCCAAAAGTTGTTGTTTTTTTAAAATTTCAGGTACTTTATTGATCCCAAAGGAAATATGTTTCTTTGAATATTCCAACTTGTATGTAGGTTGGGGTCAGAGTGCAGGGTCAGTTATCACACGGCACCCCTAAAGCTGACAGGGTTAAGGATCGTGCTCAAGGACCTAACAGCAACCATGCAGTAGAACCTGGTTTAGAACCCTGAACCTTGTGGTTGAGAGCCCAAAGCTCTATCCACTAAGTTACACTGTTTCTATCACACAGGACACAGCTTCTTCAAAATATTTTTTAGATCTATACTGAAGCTATCCCCACCATGAAGCAGCATATATGGAAGTAAACAAAAGGTGTTGAACAGACCAGAATATGTGTTATATTTTAGATTCTATCTAATTACACTTTGCTTCATTGACAGCTTTAAATAATTTTGAATTAATATATTAACTGTTATCTACTAAAGAAACAAAAAAATCATGTGAAAAAAATGTATCTTAACTCAGCATACAAAATTTGTCCTTGTCTGCTACAGCACAAAATGTCAGATCAAAAGTAAAAATGTCTATGTGTAGGGATGTGGGTTGCCCAGGGTGCTCAAGTGATGGAGGGACTAAAAGGAATCAGTAGACATGAACACATTTATGGTTTGCATTAAGTGCCCTGGAACTCTGAAATGCACTTTTGTCATTGCTTTTTCTTAAATGCAGAAAACATAGAAATGACATGGCTTTACCTTTTCACTAAAAATCAATAGACAAGGATTTACCTTTTAAAAAATAAATGCTAAATTTGTGGTAAAATAAATACAATTCACCTGTATTGTATTCCATAGTGTGGCACTGTAAATACACCAGTTTTATATCCAGTCACGAGATTGTATTTCAAAGAGACAGCAGTGCTGTACAATCACAGTCCTGTAGTCCTTCATGAACAATATGATTCTATTTTAAGACTTCTTAAAAATTATTACAAGGAACCCAGTCACACCTCATAGAGCCATAATAAACATTTGCATTTAATGTTTTCAGTTCACTTTGCATCAGTAAAGGGAATCAATCACTATAAGTCACAATAAGAGGTCATTATTGTATTCCAATCTGAAAGCACAATATGATTTTAATCTTGAAATAAAGGACTGATTTGCCAGAGGCTTGTTTCAATGTGACATGAATTCAGCTCTGTTGGCTCTTGCAATCACGGAAATACAATCACGTGTTTGCATTTAGTTCTGATATGTTTACAGCACTGCACTGTGTAATACAATACTTTATTTTCCATGTAAAAGGAATATAGTAATGGGCTAACCTTTTATTTTGGCAACTTTTCTGCATGTTAGTTAGAAAGTAGAGATATAAAGTATATTGCATTTCATACTGTTCCAGTGTAGTGATTTTTCTTTTAATTTACAATGCTTTACAAATCATATACACCAGAGGAAGTGTGTGCTAGTCAAGTTACCTTTGCATTTAGGCATCACTAAAGGACCCCAGATTAAATATACTAAAAAATAATAATTGGAAAAATCATAGGTTATTAATTTGTGTGTGGATTTTTTTTGTATTTGGTTACACTGAAGTTGACATTTGCAGTTCTTGGCAGGTGTGACCTAGGATTCAGATTACAGTTATTAACATTGTATGCCCTTGTGTATCTATTTATGACCAACTCAATGCAAAGAAAGCTGCACACATATGCAAACACACACACAAAGTCAGAAAGAGAATGAGTGAGAAAGAGTGAGAGAGGGAGAGAGAGAGAGAGATGCATAAAATATTGATTTTGCTATTTGGCTTGGTAACACTGCTGCTTCGTGAATTTAGAGTGAATTTTTTTCAATTAATACAGGTCTGATATATGATACACCTCCAGTAAAATCCAACAAGTCTATCATTTATGTACATTAATTCCCTGCCTTCTAATTTTTCTCACTGATTTAATTCAATGACTTTTTTTCTGGTAAGAATGTCAAAACACAAGATGTCAAACTGGCCCTAGGGTTTTACTTCTAGTAAAGAATAAACAAACTAGCATTAGAAACAGTACTTAATGTAAGTACTACTGTTGTCCTAAAAGAACAGCGTATATCTCTGTGACCTGAACAAATGTTTGACCTTTCTATCTGACGCATTAAATTTAGCCCTGTTCAGTGAGACTACATAAACAAGATTCCACAACCCTGTGCCAGTCTTCTCCACCCTTATAAATCATTCACATGCAAAATGACTTCATTTCAAAGGTGTAAATGATCATGTTTGACTATTTTTATTTAAATTTTTGAGTTGCTCTTATATTTTTTGTCATTATGGTCTGCAAACTTGATTTGCCTAGACACTTTCTAATTGGCAGTTTTTGCAGCAGAAAAAATGGCTAACAGCCTGCTCTATGGGAAAATACCAAATTGATGACTAATTGACTAATTCACCCATATTAATTGTAGAAAACATGTTAGGGATCCTGGAGCCAGTGGTGAAAAGACTAGGGTCTTGGAGTAAGTTTATTAAAGAGAGTCCAAGGTACAATATGGTGTCCACCAGTATGGTGATGGAATTCCTAGCCTGAGAGTGCTAAGTGTAAATGTTTAACAGTCCTAGAGCCAGTGTATTAGACAGACAAAATAGTTTTAAAACCATTGTGGTAGAGATATACAAAGTTACCAGAGCCAGTGTGATGGAGAGAATCTATTGCTTAAGAGCAAGTGTGGTATAAAGGCTCAATGGTTCTAGAGCCAGTGTGACAGAGATATTTAAGGGCCCTAAAACCAGTGTGATACAATCTCTCAAGGGTTCTGAAGCCAGTGTGGTAGAGATTCCTAAATGTTCTAGAGCTAGTGTGGTTGATATAACTAAGTCTTGGAGCCAGTGGTAGAGGGAGTTATCAAGAGACTGGGAGCAATTTTGGTAGAGAAACTACCAAGTTCCTTGGGTGTGTGTGTGGTATCAAGGGTCCTTGAACCAGTGTGGTTAAGATTTAGAGAGTTATGAAGCCAGCATAGTGATTACTCAAGAGTTTTAGTGCAAGTGTCACAGAGTCTATTTGGTCTTGGAGTGGTAATTTGGCCCTACTGTGACAAAGATACCCAGTGGTCCTGGAGCTCGTGTGGCACAAATTCTCCAGGGCTCTGGAGTAAAGGATTATTTGGTCCTAGATTCAGTGTGGTAAAGATATTTAATAGTCCTGGAGTAGGTAGGGTGTTAATGCTCAATGATCTATGAATGAGTTATGTTTCGGATTATTGAAGAGTCATATAAAATTATGAAACATAGAAGACCCTACACATTTACTATGCAACCCATTTTATTCTGTCCACAATATTGCTGACCATTTTTAATGCAAACATACATATTTTAGGAAAAAGAACCAGCATGTCTCTTTTTATCTGCATCACTGGAAATTAAATAATATTTAAAGCTTTTATAATTTCATGAGACAGGTTGAGTATTTCATTTTTGTACCTTCACCATCCAACATAAAAACACAACTTAAACAGCATAGACAAGTAGCAATTTATCATTACCTCTAGTTTTTATCTTACATCCTCTTAATCAGTCTATCATGCTGTCACACACCAATCATCAACATTCCATGAAGCTTGTGAAATAGACATTCATGCATGCCCCCTCCTCTCTCTCATACACACACACACACACACACACACACACACACACACACACACACACACACACACACACACACACACACACACACATTAATAAACACCAGTGAGTAAGAATAACAGCCAACTTGGAACTCGAATTATGTCTTGATTAAATCTAAAATAATAGCTTTCATACATTATTAATAACATGCCCTGTCCTGTTAAAGAACTTAGGTCACTATGTGTTTATGCAAAAATTTGTGGACAAACTTCACATTAACTTCACATTCTGAATCATGTGTTTAATTTGCTACAAGTATCCTTGGTATCTTTGAGTGGGCTTTATAAGCTTGACTACAATGGAAATTAATTGCATTTAATAATAAAAGCATTAACATGATTGGGTGCTGGTATTGTAAAAATAGAATGTAAACTTTATATTTAATTTATATTTTATATTTTTATAAATTTTCTTGTAGTGGAAAGACTCAACACTTGAGGACCAAGATACACAAATACAGGGAGAACATCCAGACCTGGATCTCTTTACCTCGGGATCAAACCAAGAAGCTTTTACTCATTTAAATACTGTATTAAAAATAATAGTTAAATAGTTATTACAAAACTTGCTGTCATTTTTGTACAGTGTCCTGAGGCATTTGATATACATAATCCCAGTTTTCAACTTCACAGAAACTACAGAGCACTGCTATGGACTAACAGTCCTGCTCATCATTATTGGCATCAACGAAGTACATGTTGATAAAATAAAATAAAAGTAAAAATAAATATTTTCTGATGAAGTATTCATAATTAATACAAAAAAGCAAATGATAAACAACAATTTCAAACAAAAAACAACAGGAGGGTAAAATAGAAAAGTCTTATGTTTGCTATGACATTGATATGACACAATTTACATTAAATTAGTATGAAAACACATTTTCATTTGCCTGTGGTAAAGCACAAATGAGAATTACCTATGATGACAGTGGCTATGTGACATGAATTAGCCAATAAATGATAACTTTTTTTTATAAAGCCGCATGTTATGCCATTTTCCTTTTTCACAATGGTGAAGACAATGGAGCTGCTTTAGAAGTGCTATTATTACACAAGATATCTAAATTGTAAAGGCTACCTATAAGTCCTTGGTGTCCCAGTTTCAATAGGTTGCAATTTGATTTAGAATTTTGTTAGGCATGGAACTGTTGAGAACCTCCCAAACTTGGGGGGAAAGTAAAAATGACACCAGATCTCTTCAAACATTACACCAGATCTCTTCAAACATTGGTGCCAATGGTGGAAAAAACACCACATTAAACATCCAAAGACCAAAAGCCAACATGAAACAGTCTGGTGACATGGATTCAACAAGAATCATATGCCAGACACCAAACCATATAAAGCTTTATGGGTAAAGGCCAAGGAAGGATGCACACACTGCATCTGAAAAACAATTATCATTGTGGATGAACACACATGGGGTATGTTAACACTCTCTTCCCCCTCCTACCATCTGGAAAAAGGTACCAAAGCATCCAGACTGTACAATAGAGCCATCAGACTCCCAAACAATCAGTGTCTGGTATAAACAGTGTCAAATGTCTACATTCATTTATCTATCTGTAGTAATACACAAAACTGTTTACTGTTATTTTTTGTTGTTTTATAGTTTATTGTTATGTGTAGCACCATGGTCCAGGAAGAATGTATATTCATTTTATCATATTCTGTACATTATTGTATAAGGCTGAAATGACAGTAAAAACATGTGAATACTTGAATACTTGAAGAAACCATTGCTTAAATAAATACATCAACCATGAGAAACCACACAAAAAAAGCTTTATTTTGTAATGCAAGGCAACAGTTTGTTTATATAGTGCAATAAAATTTATAAGGAAAAGAACATGCTACCAACAGTTAAGCATGGTGGATAATCCATAAAGCTGTGAGGTTGCTTTGCTGTGTCTGGTACTAGGAGTTTTGACCATATCACAGGAATCATGAAATCAGAGAAGTATACAGAGATTTAAAAAGCAAAATATCCTACCTAGTATAAGAGAACTTGGTTTAAAGACTAAGGTCAAGTGTCCTCCACCAAGACAATGATCTCAAGGCACACATTCAAAAGAACACAGGAGTGGATGAAAAGGACAGCTTTGACCTTAATCTAATGGAACATCTTTGGGGTGAAGTCTGTACACTGCAGAGGGTGGTGGGCTGCAGATGGCTGAGGTAAATCTAGCCTTTTCTTTTCCCCCATTGTGTAGGGTCAGATCGGTGTGATTTCGGGTTTTTGGTTTTCTGATTCTATTACTGTATTGGTCAGAAGTAATTTTAAAATTAATTATTAAATAAAATTTCCTTACCCCCCCCAACACAGATCAAAAGAGGTGCCAGTAATGATGTATTGGCTCAGTAATCTGTATTGACATGGGGGCTGCGCTACTTAAACAATTATAGCAGTACAACTGACTGTTGCATTTAGCAGATGCCTTTATCCAGAGTGACTTACAAAATGTGTCTTCAATCTCTGCCAGTTGTGTTGCAACTTGTATTTGCCTGTCATTTTTAATGCATAGTTTTATCCTCTGGTGGCATTAGAGCACCTGTTGCTAGAACAGAGACATTGTAGCCTAGTGGGTGGAGCATTGTGTTAGCAACCAGAAGATTGAGAGTTCAAATCCAGGTTCTACAGCACAGTCAGTTGGGTGCTTGAAACTTAACCCTGTCAGCTCCAGGTGTGCCGTAACATGGCTGACCCCAACCTCAATATAAGTTTAGATATGTAAAGACATGATTTTTTGTACTGTACATTAACATATGTACAATGACAAATAAAAGATCTTCTTTTCCTTCCCTTCTTTTCTAGATCATTCATCGTTTTTAATCATCTTTTTTTTGTTGTTCCTAATCAAGCCACTATTTTTTGCAATTTATAATAAATTCTGAATCTTATTTCAAAAAAATTTTAAACTAATGGAAGCTGAATATAATGGTGCTGGATAAAATTTTACAAATTTTTATAAATATTCTTGCTACCTTATCCAGACAACGTTAATGGTACCATCATTCAATAAATCATTTTGTCCTTTGCAATTTATTATTACATGTTTTGGAAGTTTATTCTAACACAGAAAATTAGATAAAATATCTAGGAGGAGTTAGACTGATTCTTGGACGGAGCTAATATAATGAATAATTTCATTGAGAATATGATGGAGGACTGTGCCATCACAGTAATAAAATAATTTACAAAGTTAATGGGACTCACATGTTGTTTATGTGGTTTCTCAAGAAAATGAAACACCTGTCATGTTGCTCTCATTTAAAGTATCTAATTTGCCTTGACAATTTTATCAGCCTCATTTAAACCTTGGTTCTGAGAAATATCAATAAAATTAAATGAAATCTATAGGAAAGATATGAAAAAGTTGTAAACACAATCACAGAAAGCAATACAAAAACATGTAATGATGGTCTTTATGATCAGACAAAATTTTTTACATTTTCTAGTTCATGTCTCTAGACTCCATGCATTTTATGTTTTGTTCTGCTATGCATATAATTCTATTTCAATCACGAAATAGACAAAATATTATTTTGCTATGTATCATCACATATTACAGGTTCATCCCAACCTGTTTAAACAAAAATCAGACATATCTCTAAAAATAGTTTAACAGTTCCTAAAATATATATTTTAAAACAATGCACAATTTTCAGTGAGGTTGTATCATTACACATATATCTGCAAACTGAAATGTAGTAAGCCTATTAAAGAAATGTACAAAATGTGCAGTAAAACTTTTCAGGCTATTAAAATGCAAATACATAATGAGCATGAAAAATAAGAGATGAATGTTCTTGAAAGATTAAACACTGTAGACCTTCATAAGAAGAGGGTCAACATCCTCTTTTGTACCCAGACACGGAAACAGCTGCAGCATGGAACATCCTGACTAGTGATCATAACTGTGGGTGAAGAGTTTAATCAGTGGAACAGCACACAGATTACAGACCCACATCAGCTTATTAAAAGTGATGCATAGGGACTGTCCATGGTGAGAAACTTCCAAATGTCTAAATGTGACCCCTGTCTTATTTACTTACACTCTCCATTATACATGATAGAAAATATGCTCAGTATTGCAGACTGAGCTTACAAACCCTGCTTCTGTAAGATCATCTGTATTGTCAGCTATTGACTTATTTTCTTTATGTATATAATCAAATAAACACACAAACACACACACACACACACACACACACACACACACACACACACACACACACACACACACAGTCAAAAGTTTTGACACACATGATTAATTTTTTGTACATTAGTACTAAAATTATAAACCACTGAAGAAAGACCATGAAGATTCTAGATACTTTAAACAATTCCCTTTTTCTTGATGAATGTTTTGCATGTGTGTATGATGCAGAAGAAGAATTAAATCAAGAAGGTGTGTCCAAACGTTACACCAGGACTATATGAAATAAATACGAACTTAATACTAGAAACAAGTCTTGTAACCCTCTGACAAAGTTTTTGCATCAGGATCATTGATTTTTCATTTTTAAGGATGCATCACAACCTGGCAAGAGCTGACACTGCAGCAACTTGCATCAGGAAAAATGTCTTTTTCAGATGCCTGATCTTGACATCATTTCTCTGCAGATCATGCCAGGACAAACCAGAGAAAGGTTTACAGCTGGCATCAGCTGGACTTCAGAGAGAAGCAAAATGAATTTATCACATGTAAGGGGTCCAGCTCTAAATTTGTGATAATAAAATCATATTGTTTGTTGTTGTGCATCATTTAAAAAAATAAAAATCAAGGACAAAAGCACAAGGTTATTCTACAATTGGTAATATACTGTCATTAAGTAAAAAACTAGGTGTTTATATCTTATTTAAAGAAAAGGAACTTACACGATTCATAGCAAAATATGCTTATTTTCACTCAATTTTTTTAAATTACAGACTGGTGTCACAATAATCTTAAAATAAAACTTTAACAATGGAAGCTATAACACATTCTACAGCTATATTCATAGCTCAGTTTGTAGTCAGGTTAATCTAAACAACTGAACCTAACCACAATGACCGTAGGATGTTTAATCCAGGGCATTGTATTGTCAGTTTCACTCCAAGATAAAAATGAAGGGATGAGTCAAGAAGGCAGTCAGTGTAAAAACTATACAATACAGCACAGTCAGTCACCAGTATATTTTTTCTACTATATTCTGTTCAGTATGTATGAGAGGTAAGACAGATATAAACCACTGAAGGTTTATTTCACTTATTAATTGCATTTTATATTTAATACACTGCTTGATTAATATTAAAACATTTACAGCACATTACATAACATAGGACAATGCTTAATTCATGGATATAACTCATTACATGAGTTGTGATTTTAACAGCCATAAATTACATCTCCTATTAAAACTCTGGATGTATGAAGTATGATATGGTATGAAAAAGTGTAGCTTTGGACAGTGTAGTTTGTGACAGTGTAGTTCGGAACAGTGTAGCTACGTGGGTAGAGCTTTGAGCTATTGACCAGAAGGTTGGAGGTTCAAATCCAGGTTCTACTACACAGACACTGTTGCATTCTTGAGCAAGACCCTTAACCCTGTCAGCTCTCAACTGCTGTTTTAGACAACAATTTAGGTCTAGCATAGACACTGATATGTAAAAAGGAAATTTAGCAGTTTATACCTCACACTGTAAAAGTTGTCCATTCTTGACACTGATGTTCTCATAACTAAAAGAGTACCAACTTTGTTTGAACTATTTTGACCACTGTGTTCCTTTATGTGACCTTACTTATTCTTAAATTACCTATTCTTAAAATTAAAAAATACGAGGGTGATTATGGGATTGCATTGTCCTGTAATTTACTAGCTCTGTTCAGTGTATTATTTGTCATGTCAGTAAAATGAAGTATTACAGACTTTTAAAATTACATTATATATTACATTTTACTAATACACATATCAAAATTATTCATTTTATTTTGTTAGTCATTAGGTTAATTTTAAAATGCATAATAAATTAAAGGGGTTATAAGTATTATATTGGTGTTAGGAAAGCATTTTCAGCTTACATCAGATGTTTGTGACCAATGTGTAACAAAAGATTTGTAGTAAAAGTAAAATGAAAGCTTTATAAGAGACTAGCAAGACCAGGTTTGTTGTATGGATTGGAGATATTGGCATTAAGAGCCAGTAATTAGAGCTGGATTTGGAGTTTCAGATGTTAAGGTATTTTTGTGATCAGGGTGGATAGAATTAAGAATAAGAAAATCAGAGGAACAATACAGCTTGCAACATTAAGAAAAAGATATTGGTTTAAATATGTGCAGAGAAGGGACAGTGGATGGGTTGGCAAAAAAACAGAAGATGCAGAGGACAGGGTGAGGTGGAAAAGAATGATTTGATGTGGTGAGCCTTCATAAACCGAGAGGCCAAAAAAAAATGAAGATCAGATACCACAGATATTACCTTGACAAAACAAAACAAACAAAATAATAATTCAAATACTAGTAGATGAAAACAGTACAGCAAAAGGATTATCTACTATAAGAAAAGCACAGCATTTATATGTACTAAGTATTTTCAAAAGATTTAACACATACTAGCAAAGCTTCTACAGAATATATTATATGGATTTAATCTCTATCTAGATTCTCCTGAAACATTTGAAAGACATTTTTTTTCTGCTGTTGCAGGAGTTATTGTGGGATGTTTTTTTTATGGTAGAACCTGCCAGTCAAGGGCAACAACCTTCAGTAAGGCCCCTGAGACATCACACCTTTGGTTTCAGTTTTCATTTGATTTCGTGTTCAGTGCTGGCAAATCTGCCACACTGATATCCTGTTTTAGGGACAGTGGTAACCCAGGTCTTGTTTGATCGGTTTGGTAGGCTGCAGTTGAACCAAGCTATCCAGCCTTTTCCCCCTATTGGTTAGGTTCATTTTTTATGTGATTCCCTTAGCCCTATAACACATATACCCTTTTCTTTTATTTTAGTTGAAATTTCCCACAAGTATCTTTGAATCAGGATGGCCAAACATCTGGAGCTACAACTGGGCTTCATGATGGTGGGTGTATGTTAGTGCCCAGCTTGCCCTATGGGTTGGCTCCTGAGTTGTGTGCTTGCCCAACCCAGGAGACGAGGGAATGCCTCTTTGGCAGCATGTCTGCATGTCTCCTCCCAAGCATCAACGCACATGTCACAGTAGGAGTTACCTGCACTGGATCCTGACATGCGTGTTCTTGGTTGTAACCATTGTGCAGTGCAGCATTCTGAACATTTCTTTTTTTGATGTTTGGTTTCCCCAATGGTTGTCAGGCACCACGAGTAAATCCCACTTACCTCGGGCACTGAGGGGGCAGTCTAAATCATTTTGTTTTATTCCCCCTTTTGGTTTCAGATGTGTTTTGTGTGTTTTTGATTTTATTTAGATTTATATATATTTGTGTTTTATGCAGGCCACAGATTTTTCAACCCCAGTTATTTACTCCTGACTAAGCCAGCTAGCAAGGAGACCAGCGGTAGCGTAAGCCACCCTCGGGTGTGCAACTGGGTTCAAGGCTCAGTGGTCTGCATCCTCTTGTTTAGTAATTGGCCCTAGGGTTTTGGGTTTGTATATTATTTTAATTAATTATTCAATACAATTTGTTGATTTTTCTTTCAGCATCTTGGGTCTTATTTCTTTCCCTACATAAATCATAACAAAAAGAGCTTTAATTCTGAACATAAAGATTTTTATGATATGATGATGTAAATGCTGCAGTGCATCTGTGGCACTAACACTTTAACCCAAAAAAATTAATGCTGAGCATATAAAAAAGAAAAATGCATCACAAATTAAACACTTAAAACACCAAGTCTGTTCTGGCATTGCTGTCCAAATTTCTAAACAGTAACAGTAAAATCTATTACATTCACAGATTGATTCGCAACAGCACAGTAAAAATATTGACCTGCAAACTGGGGGGTGCAGTCACTGCGAGCTGAGCTTGAGCATAAAACATTTTTATTATTTGACAAATAAAACATTCTCACAATCCCTTGCCGTACTCTCATGACCTGATCCTTGATGAGCCACATCATGCCTAATCTCTCAGCTGTTGCCAAACTTCTCATTTACAGAAAAAAGAGAAAACATTGATTATTGGTTAAGAATTTATAAATACAACCTTTTTGTATTTTTTAAAATTACAAGAGCAGAATAGCATGACCAGACAGAATAGGAGAACTGTGCAAAGGAAGACAAAGGATTATATGTTGGTTTTAAACTTAGGATTTGCTCACTCATGGATTAGTTGGACATGTTGAGCGTAATGGTTTGCAGATTTGAGTGGTAATTGTGTTGAAAGGTGGTGATTTTCAAACATTATGCTGAGTTCATACTACATGACTTGCTAGTTGTTTAGATTGCATTACAGTTCACATTTGCCCTTGGCATTCTCAACAGCGGGTTTCAGTTTAGTGGTCATAAACATTAAACTTCGTAAAGCCACTTTGTGTCAACATCTACTGTAAAATGCACTATTTAAATAACACTCTACAACCATATCTTTTGCACTTAAAATCATTTAGGGATCATCATCATTCCTTAGGGACAGTGTAGCTTAGTAAGTTAGTAAGCTTTGGGCTCCTGACTACAAGGTTCAAATCCAAGTTTT
>JANDJT010063629.1:0-13160 GCA_024331685.1 Stegophilus panzeri
TTCTCTCCCCACACACACACACACACACACACCCCTCACACACACACTCACACGTTTTACAACCCCCCCTGATAGCATTTCACACCTTAGTGTAAGGACAGCTCAAAGGTTTTTTAAACCTGATGGACACACACAGTAAATGAGCTCTTTTGCTTCAAGGTATAAATTTACAACACTTGACTATTTGGACGTTCATGACATGTATTCTGATTTATTGTTTGTGATACAACCCATAGACACGCCCCCGTTGTAACGCCCCCCAACACACACGGTATATGAAACCTTGATGGGGTTTGTAAAAGTATTCAAGTCTGCCAACTATTTTCTGTGGCACTGCTTACCAGCCTATTCACCGCGACACTATCCAGCGTCTGTTGTACAATGGATTTCGAATTCCCTGAAGGTGTTACTTGCGACTGCTGTGGACCCGATGTTTTAGCACCGAGGAAGAAAAAAAATTATCGTAAACGTAGACACGATAGCTTAAAGAATGTTAAAAGCGACCTGTTTGGGGCCAACACTCGAGATGACAGCAACGAGGAAAAAGAGAACCACCCCCCGAGTGCCGAAATGGTTAAAGAGGACCCCGTCGGTGTAAATCTGCATGACGATACCACACAAGCTGCCGGCGATACCGAGTTTTGCGGAAAAGTGCTGAATGTGGAATATTTACCGGCGGCTCTGTTACGGGATGTTGTGAGCTACGGTCGTGACGATGCTACACAACCCGAGTCAGACAACAGCTTACCAGATTATTTTGGCAGTAATTTTTGCGGTGCAAACAGAACGTATCTGTCACCGATTATTTTTTCGCCAGAGCCATCTATAACGCTCGCTGCTGTACCTCAGGAGAAGACTACGGAAGGCGAAATCGTTAAAGACGTTGGAGCATCTGACGAAGCTGACGGCCTAGTGTGTGCCAGAGCATTAAAACTCATAAAGGCCGGTGTTGTAGCAGTTCTACAGCATATTATAGACGAGAGACTGAAAGACGCTTGTCGTGGCTGCGAAGTGAATCACCCCAGTCAAAGGCGTCACACGTGTCTGTTTGAACCTGAATCATACTATTTTGAAAAGAATTATGATGAGATAACGGAATCGCTGTTTAAACCGGGTCTGAAGAATGCTATAGCGGCTCTTCTAAAAGGTTTTGGGGTACGTTTACAACCTCTCAAAATTCTCGGCTGCGCCGAAACAGTTGTCTGTGAATTACAGAACGAAAAGTTCATCGTGGACACTCTGCAGAAAATAAGAGAGAAACTTTGCGATAGAACATCCGAGCGGTTTGTAGCAGCGGTTGTCGAAGGGTGGAAAGCTACTATTTGAGATGGGGTCTGTTTGTACTCGCTATCTGACCGACCGTGTTTTAACACATCGCATAAGTTGTGAAATGACGAGTTTGTTGTATAAATGTATTACCGACAGTGTGAGTGATTATACACTTTTTAAGTGTGATATAAAGACTGTGTGTAATGTTAATGATCAACGTTTACAAAATTTCAAGAGTCATTTAAATGTTGTCAGATCGTTAGCGGATGACTGGGGTCATCTGACACAAATGTGTATAGATTCTGATGATACTGTACATATCTTTGTAAGAAATATTATGTCACAAATGCCTGATACACTAGATATAGGACATATTATTTGTTTGTGTGCATACATATTAGACGTTTGTGTGATAAAACTGACAGCCAAAAAACCGATCAATGTTTGTAATGTGATAGACACATTTGTTGAACGTCTAATTATGCGAAATGTCAATGTTTGTGCTAAATTTCTTGACTTTGTGGATTCTGTGTGAGTTTTGAATAAAATGTGTAACGAGTAAATGTGTGATTCATTATTTTTTGTAATGGCTCCTATCAACATGTCGAGCGTTATGAGTTCTGTTTATTATACCCCGTCTAATTCTGGGTCGTTGGGTGGTAAAGAACGATTGAAACGCGGTGTTTTAGAGAAAACTGGTGTATTACTATCCGATCAACAGGTTTCGGAATGGTTGGCCGGTGAAGACGCGTACACACTTCATAAACCTATAAGACTTAATTACAAAAGAAACAGAGTTATAGTATACGGTATCGATAAACAATTTCAAGCCGATCTTGTTGATATGAGCTCGTATTCTAAGGAAAACGACGACTATAAATACATGTTGACTTGCATCGATGTGTTTAGCAAATATGCTTGGGTCCGATTGTTAAAAAACAAGTCTGGAGCCGAGGTCACAAACGCGTTCGAATCCATACTCAAAGAAGGTAGAACGCCACAAAAATTACAGACCGACAGGGGTAAAGAATTTTTCAATAAACATTTTCAAAATTTGATGTCAAAAAACAAAATTACACATTTCGCAACCGGTAGTGAGTTAAAAGCTAGTGTGGTAGAACGATTTAACAGAACTTTGAAAAGTCGAATGTGGCGCTATCTAACAGCCGTAAACTCTAAAAGGTACGTAGATGTTTTACAAGACATGGCGAACGGATACAACAATAGTCACCATCGTAGTATTAAAATGAAACCTGTCGACGTGTCACCGTTGAACGAGGACAACGTGTTTAAAACATTGTATGGTAAGATAGACAAGAAAACAACATTTAGGTACAAGGTCGGGGATGTCGTTCGCATATCGAAAGTCAGGGGACCGTTTACCAAGGGTTATGAAGAGAATTTCACACAAGAGTTTTTCACGGTGTCAGAACGCATACCGCGACAACCTCCGGTTTATAGACTGACCGATTATGACGGCGATGTTGTAGAGGGTAGTTTCTATGAAGAAGAGTTACAGAAGATACGTATGTCTAAGGACAAAACGTTTAAAGTTGAAAAAATTTTAGATAAAAAGAAACGGGGTAAAAAGACAATTGTTTTAGTTAAATGGTTAGGATGGCCTGTAAAGTTTAACAGTTGGATCCCTGAAAAAGATGTGATAGACTTACAAAAGGCTTAAAATAGGTACGTCTTACACATTCTGCTCATTTACACGTAGAAGTAACATGGGTGACAACGGTTTTTGTGTGACTTTACCGAGCAATGCATCCATGGCCGTATACCCCGACAACCAGATCTCTAATTATAGAACAAAATTAACTAAACAAATCGATTTAAAAGGCGACTGGGAGGTGGGGTTGTTAGAGATTCAGTACCCGCGAACGTGGAACGCCTTTTCTGAAAAGGAGGCCACATTTACAGTAACGGATGCAAAAATAACAACACAAATAACACTCGCTACCGGTTATTATAGTTATTTATATTCATTGATTGACAATATAAATCCGCATCTATCTAAATATCACATGGTTCTAAATTATGATCAAACAAAACACCGAGTTTCAACGAGCTAGGGTTAACATTTTACGGCAAACTAGCTATAATTTTGGGGTTTAAACCCGGGGTAAAACTAGAATGTGCCGATAATACGCCTGATCCAGAAGCCACACGGAAAGTGTACGCGCCACACCCTGCCGATATGTCTGGCGGATTTTATTCTTTATTTCTCTACACAGATTTTATCGACTATCAATTTGTAGGAGATAGTTATGTACCGCTTTTACGATGCGTACATATTACGGGTGACAACCATCAGATAATCACTACACGATACGCCAAGCCACACTACGTACCAGTGACAAAGACGCAGATAAACGACATCACTATCGAGATAAAAAACGATCAGAATCAATACGTCGATTTCACATACGGCAAAGTGGTGGTGAAGTTACACTTTAGATCAGTAAAACAAACTTTTTAGTTTTGAAATGGACTCCTTCAACAGACACATCACGGACCCCGAACGTTATGTCAAATATTATCAAACCCAAGCAGGAGGTTTTTTACCCGGATATGTCGGGAGTCCTACGATGTACGGTTCGGGATTCGGTGGAATATTTAGAAATTTATTCAGAATGGCCGTACCTCTGTTCAAAAGCGGTTTGAGTATAGCTAAACCACATTTAAAAACCGCGGCCAAAAATATCGTGAGCGACGTAGTCAGTACCGGTCTGAAACACGTGATGGGGCATAATCAAGACGGTTCGGGCATGCTGGTGATGTCACGGAGAGCTATTAAAAGACCCCCGGGAAAGAGGAGGAGGAGTCACCCATCAAAGAAAATCAAACGTGCGACCAAAAAACGCGTAGTACCCAAAAAGCAGAGAAAGGGCAAACACACCGGATACCCTCGAAAAGTTCTGAATACCATCTTCTAATCATGGCCTTGCTTCATCACATGTCCGAAGAATGTGTCAAGTCGGAACTGGATTTGTTTACTGTACCTTTAACACAAACAGCTATCGAGAAAAATACATATGTCGAAATACCTCCACTTTCCGCGATATCCGACACAGCGCCGTTGGAGTTTTTCATAGCTGGGCACGGCGAAGATTACACAGATTTAAATAACACGTTGTTGCATACCCGTTTGAAAATCACGAAACCGGACGGTTCCGACCTGGACCCGGGAGCGGCCGTAGGCTTGATCAATTACCCCGGATGCACGATATTTTCACAGGTCGACGTATCATTAGGCGACCGTCTCATATCGCAGAGTTCTAGCACGTATCCATATCGGTGCCTGTTCGATTGCCTCGCCAATTACGATCGACACACGTTGGAGACGGTATACTCGGCGGGTCTATTTTATATGGACACGGCCGGTCATATGGACGAGACAAACCCTGCCGGGAATAACGCCGGTTTGACAAAGAGAGCAACGTTTACAGAGGGGAGCGGGGTCGTGGAGCTGCTGAGCCCTATTCATAGTGATATTTTCTTTCAGCCGAAACTTATACTTAACGGTGTCGACATAAAAATACGTATGACACGTAGTAAAGACGAATACTGTTTAATGCGGAACGATGCCACGGCATACAGAGTAAACATTCTATCGGTATCTTTATTCGTGAAAAAGGTAACGGTCTCACCGGCTGTGAGACTCGGTCACGCACAGACCTTGTTAAGTACGACCGCTAAATATCCGATAGACCGCGTGTGTTTGAAAAATTTTTCAATACCTGCCGGTACACGTGTGTCTAACCACGAGCATCTGTTTTTGGGGACATTACCCAAATCGATGATTATAGGCATGGTGGACAACGATGCTTTTACAGGTGCTTATAACAAAAATCCTTTTGCTTTTAAACATTACGACTTGGAGTTTTTAGCCATCTATTTAGACGGGCAGCAGGTTCCTGCAAAACCATATCAACCGGATTACCGGTCAGGTTCGGCCGTGCGCGAGTTCTTCCAGCTGGCACATGTATCAGGAGGGCATTTGAAAAACCATGCTTTACCGATCGATAGACAAGATTTCCTCAACGGTTATACGTTGTACGCGTTTAATCTCACACCCGATGACGAGTGCAGTCAACACATGTCGCTGATCAAATCCGGAAATATTAGACTGGAGGCTCGATTCAGACAACCGTTACCTCAAACTATAAATTTGATCGTATACGCTGTTTTTGATAGCATCATCGAAGTGTCTAACCGTAGACAAGTTTTGGTGGATTTTTACTGATGAACACTATCGAGTTGACCGCCGTCATGGACAAAATAGCGACCAACACCCATTTTCTAGGTGTGTTGGCTTGTGATCAATTACCAGCGGGGGTGTTAAGGAGGGTCCCCACAATGACTATTATCAACACACACACGTCAGATCTACCGGGTGAACACTGGCTAGCCGCCTACATCGACAAAGATCGTGTTGGGTGTTTCTTTGACAGTTTTGGAAATGCTCCAGACTCTGAAATGTTTCCTAAAACGATAAACGACTTTCTAAAACAGACATGTGTAACTTTAAGGTATTCTAACAGACAAGTGCAAGACTTTACATCGACCACGTGCGGACAGCATTGTGTATTTTTCCTACACCACATGTGTAGAGGGTTCGATTATGAAACTGTGTTATCCAGATATGATAACGATTTATTAAAAAATGATAAAATGGTAGCTGATTATGTGAAACGTATGCAACCCTGTGTTTGTAAGAACAGATTTTTTAAATGTGTACAACATGTTCAAAAAGGTGAGATGTTTTCTCTTTCTACAAACTCTGAGCGATATAATAAAAAAACAAACGAGACAATGATTTCGCAATCTAATGTTTTTATTTACACATGACAATAAAAACACATGTTTTACAGAAGAACATAAATAAAAATACATAAACAAATAAAAACACATGTTTACAGAAGAAGAACAAATAAAAATACATAAACAAATATTAGAAATTTAACCATTTACTACTGTCTAGAACAGGCGATACAAACGACGCTGTTGGCTGAACACCGTCATCTTTCGCAGGTGTAGCAGATGTTTTATTTTTTAAAAAGTTAATCCTCTGTCTGACATGTTTGTTAGGCACCGTAGAAAGCGGTAAATTTAAAAACGCAAAAGCGTCTAGAAATTCGTTCCAACCGTGAGGTCTACGATCATCACCAACCTTGTGTGGTGTTGTAACGCTTTTTACCAAGTCCATAATGTGTGTACCGGGGAGTGTACGTCCCTTTAAAATAAACTCGCCAGAATCGTTCCACGAAGATACATCTTTCGATTTAGACATTCTATCTAAAATGTACTGCGCGTTCCGCTTGCTTCGCACCGGTATGTTTTTAAGAACATCGTCAACTATAGCTTGGTTATCGGGAGACTGTTCGATAATGTTTTTATTACCGTCATCGGTAGCGGGCAACGATAGCGTTAAAGTGTTGGTCTCCATATCACCATGTTTTGCAATCGTCAGATAACGTTGTAGGATATTTGTATAAAGTTTGGACTTCTCGTGAATATCGATATCGTTCCTGATCAAAACGTTTCTAATAGAAGAGTCCAAATCGTTCTCTACAAAATTTCTAATAGTTTCACGACCGCCAACATTCTTTAAATCGTTCAACTGCCGTTGCGGGACCAAAAACATTTTTTCGGCATGCTCCATAGCGCACGTCTATTTAGTTATCAAACTTGTTATAAACGGTAACGCGACACTCAACAGAGGTAAAAGAAAACCGCCTTTCTGGTTAATAACTCTCTTTTTCCGTGTGACACAGACCTTTTTATCAGCAAAGAGTTTAATTTCAGACTTTTTCTTCTTTAACGTTCGGTATTGTTTGTTTGTAAGAGGTATGGTACCGTTAAGTATGTTAAGAGCGACTTCACATAGAGTAAAGATGAGATCGTTAGACGCCGTCTGTAAAATAGCTCGCCGCTGCGCTGGTTTAGCTTTAAATAAAAGTTTAAGTAACGGTAGATTTTTATATAGTCGGTCAGACATGTCTGCGTTTTTTCTGAATGTAGACGGCCTGGTTGGATGAAAGCAGATCTGTTCTGAGACGAAAGTGTTCCGGAGTCTTTGCTTTATAATCGATCAGAAGGTGACCAAACGGTTTATCCATAGCATTTTGAAAACACTCCATAAAATATTTTGTATTACCGGGGTACATCTGTCTAGCTAACACACGGATCTGATTGTTGTCTCTAGGATTTTTAAATAACAAGAGATAGTTTGTGTTTAAACTAATTGTTCGGCTGGACTTTCCTTGAAAAAACAAGTTTTGCATCAGATAAATAGCACTTAAATTACGATGGTGTACATATTGTGTAAAGACCTTTTCCACCTCTGTATTACAACTAGCATCTTTCATTACATCGTCGATTATTAACAAATTATTTTTGTCAGGAGGTAGAAGCGTGTCATCGTTTAAAGCCGATGGTATCCCTTGAACAAAATCAATATTTCTTATTTTTAACATTTCATCGTAAAGCGGTTGCCAACAATCGTAAATGTACACAATGTTCTCTATTTTCTTTGAAATCAACTCATCAGAACGTTCGATCAATTGTTTAACAAAAAAAGTTTTCCCAGAATTTGACGGACCGCTGATCACACATGAGAACGGATGTTGTAATCTGAAATCAAAACCATCAACATCCATAGCTGAACGATTATCTTTAGTACCCATAGGGCAATGTCGAAAGATCAGGTAGCAACACGCGTTTGTTGTAGACGACCTTGAAGCGTTTCTCTACTGTAGTGTTTTTCAGTGTGAGGTTCTTTTTATTGCGGGCGATGCTATCTGTACGTGTGAGTATATGTCTGTCGCTGTAGCGATTTGTGGCGTAATGGTCTACTAGATCAATGAGTGTATCGAGTCTGACAACTTTTGAGTTCTCAGAATTCAATGTGATGCCTTTTGCCTTCATACATGTTTTACCACCATTTGTAAGATAGCCGTATGTTTTAGGACCCCCAGAGCAAAACTCGGTTATAAAATCGCCATCCAGCTCGTCAGTCAGGTCGCCGAGGTACGGTCCTAGAGGAGGTACCCAGTCACCGTCGCGAGAGACAAAGATGACGCTGTCAGTATCACTGTACAATAACCTTTCGCCTAATCTGTCCATCAGACCGTACAACTCCAAACGTGCGTGCGCCGTGGTAAAAGCCCCTAGAAAAACATTGATATCGCGTGTCGGACAACTGTCACCTTTCGAATAACACCACTGGATCAACGCAGTTCTATCAGATACGAAACAAAAGTGTTTAACATCGTAACCATCGCCAAAGATGTGTTGTGAAAATTGTTCCGGGTCCATCAACAGTTCAGACACCGGCAAGTTTTCCCTCATCGAAAAACGACCCCACAAACAACAGTTTGTTGATAGATCGACGGGCCGGATTGAGACAGATACGTTCGGGGTTCAGCTGAATGTTTTCCTTTTCAAAATAATCCCTGATGTATTCGGCCCTACTTTCTTCCGAGTCAGTGTGCGCCGGATAACCACTGGCTTCCTGCTTGTACTGTAAAAAAGTCTTTACATATTTACAGAACAATGTCTCTGAACGTTCCGGAAAATGCCAGACCTCGTGGATTTTTGACACTACATACCCCTTTTCGACAGCTTTCAACAACTCGATGCTGACCCACGTCCCCGTGATGGATCTGTCCGTAGCGTTGTGCACACAAGAAAGGGTTTGATTTTCCTGTTCAGCACATGTGCGACACAGCGGGAACATCAATTTACCGTTACATCTGTACGGTAAGACAGGATGTAAGAGTTTTCTTGGAGGATGAACAGTGGCCTTCACTAGGCCATAATATTCATCAAGAGGTCGAAAATCCTTAAAAATGATTTGGGGGTGTCCTACGGGATATTGTTTTTTGGCCTGACATGACGGGTATAAACTGGTAAAATCGACATAACTGATTTTCTCGCCGGCCCCCGCTTTGTAATACAGTTTGTATGCGTTTGTTCGACCGCCAAAGAGCGCATCTCTCGGTTTGAGACGTTCGGGCGCTGTGTATTCGTTCATAAAAGCTACGACGGCCGGATCAGCCTTCTTAGCGTTTACCCACTGACATTCCCACATCACTTCTACATCTAAGCCGTAAGCGTTTACGAGTACCTCGACCTTTGCGTCGAACTGTTTCCGTAGTTCGCCGTACGACACGTTCGACATGGGGTGACGCTGGGTCGCTCTGTATCGACAGTTGTGACCGTGGTGCATGCATCCGTTAAATTCTAAGGCTTTTCGCACATTGTTTTTTTCGTAATACCCATCCACGTGATACGCTCCAAACCTTTTTTCACCATGAGTCAGCGCATGGTGCATGTCTACGTCTCTCGAATGTTTAACATACTCGAGCCATTCGATCGACACGTTCGAGAATGTCTTGTGTTGGGCTACGTAAGCGTTGTTGTGTGTCAGTGCTAGTGTGTCTCTAGGTAAAAAGTGTGTCTTGTAAACGGCCATGCAGCACGATGCTAATGTGGTGTAGTTAAACGGGTCCAAATCCGTGCAGCAAATAAACTCCTCACGGTACTTGAGGCACGCCTCGCGCAGTAAAACGACATCGTTCCGGCCGTACAACATCAGCTCTTTTTGAAAGTCAAACACATCGCCGGAGACCGTGTCGTACCATTCGTCAAAGTCTTTCTTATCTTTTTCAGACATCGCATCATAGCCGTAAAAACATTTCTCGGGGTACGGCCCTACGTAGTTTTCGTTTTGTTTTAAATTAAATCTGTGTGGGAAATGCCCCTTCTCTGAACAAGTCAGATTTAGTGCTGTCGTTGTTTTAGCCAGTCGCATCGGGATGAACGAGTACGAATCAATGTAACGCTGTTTGTACGCATCGTCATGCATCGATATCAATCGACACCCCATCATGGTTATTCTGATAGCGACCCCCACTTTACAAAAATATTCCAATAACAGATAATTGTCAAATCCGGCTGCGTTGTGTGCGAGCCATGTGAAGCCCTTATATTTAGGTTGCCGAAACTTTTTGACAAGTTTGTCTATGCAATCGTCACCTGCGGCTGTGAATTCTGTGCCGTCGAATGTGATTGCGCAGACAAAATTAGCGATATGTTTCCCATTTTCAAAGCGTGTTTCAAAGTCGAAAAATATGTACGATTCACCCTGTTCTTTTAATCTGATCGGCTGAATGTAACACACGTGTGTAGTGTCTGATGTTAAATCTTCGCCGCAATGAACGCAACGATCCGCCGCGCATTTGTGGGGTTTTGGTTTGACCACACTAACGTGGTAACGTCGACCGCATTTTTTACAGTATTTAGTCAGATCGCACGACGAAGCCAAAGCTCCGGACATCGGTTGCCGTTTTTGTATTTTATGCTGTTCAAAACAGTACTTTGATTTGCAGTAGCGCGAACAGTTTTCACAAAATTTAGTCTGCCGCGGGTATTTGTGGCATGACGCGTCTTGACACACATCGCACATGTATTCGCAGCTGTGGTTGCGCGAGCTTGTATAACCTTTGTAACAAAACGTGCAAACGTATGGTACACCCAAAAACGCCTTCAAATTTTTCACCAAATAGTAATGTCCATCGTGTAAGTATAAAAAGACGGTCCTGGCGTGTGGTTTTTTATCGTTTTGGTGTTTCTCTAAATCGCCGGCACTGTTCTTGTAAAAAACAACGATTTTAATGTCGTGTTTGGCTTCGAAGAGGGCTATATCGTTAAACCCCACCCTATGATCCATAGTGAATCCGACCTCGGCCTGTATGACCCCCGCTAAACCTTCGAGCATTTGCGCGCGTGTATCGGGGTTCAAAAACTGCGCTATACAGATTGAAAAGCACAATTTATTAGACACATTGGTAGGACAAAAGAGATTTAGTCTATTTTTATCGATGACCTGATCATGCGCTAGATCACGAATTTTACGTCGGGCCCCGCCTTTTCTATTCAAAACTATCGAAACAACCAGCTTTAGACTGTCGTCAGTTTTAACACATTTGTGGCTCTGCATGACCCTTTCAATAACGCTTGAGAACCTGTCCACATCATAACCATCCCTCGAAGATAATACGGCGTTAACGTCAGATGTCAAGCTGGACCCCCTTAATGTAATGTCGATAACACCCCCGTCACCAGCCAGTAACCTTGAAAAAGATACGATTTCGGCCAGTGTGTTGTGCACATAAGTCACGTATGAAGCCATGTCTGTGTTTGGCGCATTGTGCAAATTTAGCGACCTATGCAACACGACACCATTAAAACGAGGCCTGGGTACGATGCTATAGTCACCTACAACACCCCCGTCTCTCAACAGCGTGGTTACCTCATTATCAGACAACCCAAAGTTTGGTGCGGACGGGTCAAATATTGTGTGTCTATGTGTAGTTACACCATTACCCATCTGTTGTGTGTTTAGAATATCGTGTTCCATCTCTGTAATCGCTGTTTCATATTGTTGATTTAGATACGCAACTTGGTCTTCGTGTGACAGTAATCGAAAAGTGTCGTGACCCGATTGATCATGGGCTTATTTATAACGTTTGTTCGCATGTGTATCCGTTGTGGTTTGTATAGAGACGCTTGCATTATTTTCTAATTGTGAAATAGCCATTTCATATTCACTGTTAAGTAAGTCTACCTGTTCGCTGTGTGATAATTGTTGAAACGCTTCGTCAGACATTTTGGATGATGCCATACTAGAAAATTAAAATAAAATAAAAAATAATTATAATAAACGAATAATAAAATACAAAATAACAAATAAAATAAAAACACTAAGATTCGTTTAACAATAATAAATAAAAATAACAAATAAAATAAAAAACACCAAGATTCGTTTAACAAATTGTTTAATGATTGTAGTGTTGTGATGAGTTGATTTATTTACAAAACATACATCGCATATATATTTTATTTAGATGACGGTCCCGCGATGGCTTGTTTAGACGCGTTTCTTAACCCCAAAAATTTGTTTAAATTACCCAGCATGTGACCCATTTGTTCATTTTTTTGTTGGTTTTCGGCACATAATCGTTCACAATGTTTTTGTATTTTTGAGACACTTGATTTCAATGTGATCAGTTCCGTACATAAATGATTATTTATTTTACACAAATCAGAGAAACTATTTTTGATATCGGTTTGCATCGTTTTAAGACCATTCTCGATACGCCGTGTTAACGCAATCTGTCTACGCTGTTCGATAAAAAGGTCAAAAACATTCGGAATACGACCGTTAAGTTTCTTAACACGTTCAGAGCCTACCTGGCTCTGCCCCGAACGCCCCCGGCTAATAGGTTCGGTGTCTTTTTCCGCTGTCTGTATGATGGGGTCCTGCGATTCTGTGAAGTTGGTTTTATCCCAAGAGTCCAACAGCTCGGCTGTCCATTCAACAGGCTCGTTGTCCGTCCCCTCGCATGGGCTTGCAGTTAAAACATCGTCGTTCTTGATCGCATCTGGAACAGTTAAAAATGTAAAATTAGTTTTTCGCATATACAGATACAATACAAAAACGATGCCCTATGTTGTGTCTAACCGTACTTGTATCAGTGCAAAGGATGCTGGGATATGTGTGCTGAAGTAAAACCACCCCCGTATACATGCTGGTGTTTGTATGCGGAAGTATGCAACCCATATTGAGCCTCACGGCTAACCATAGTTGTTTCCGTTGCAATAGGATGACGAAATATGTTGACGGAAGTACACCGGTCATAAGTTTTTCTCATACATCGTGTGGATATACTACATTGTATAATTATTTTCTTACCGTGTGATTCGCCCCTAAGGCGCTTAGCAGGCCTCTGCCATTTGTCTATACGCTCCCTGGGCGTTTCTTCAATGTTGGTGGCTGGCGTGTTGTCTTCCGGCGTCCTAGTATAGGATTCTGGGTACGA
>JANDJT010063954.1:0-13144 GCA_024331685.1 Stegophilus panzeri
GTTTGATAGCAGGATTTGATGGAATAGCAGACTGTGTTAGTTAAGTTGTTAGCCTAGCACAAACTCCAAAATGCTTGCCATGCTTGTGTAGTCTCTGCTGCCAGCCTCAGATGAGACTGTAGTCGGGGGATCCATTCTCTTAAACAGACTGATGCAAAGAAGCATCTCCTGCTCATTAGCCATGGTTTTATTTTGGGTCTGGTTATAAAGCCTGTAAGTCATATTTATGGACACAGAAAAAATTAAAAAAAAAAAAAAAAAAAGCACATTTTTGTTTCAGGCAAGGTAGCCACAGGTTACATCTGTACTGCCTTCTTGTGTGTATAAGATTATTTACTCTCAATTATTAATATTAAATTCAATATTAATATTAATCTCAAATTATTATTCATTTTTTCAATTTTTAAATAAAACACTTTGGAAGACCTTAAGTCCCCTAGCTTCAATACTATACTTTTACTAATCAGTAACATTATATAATTAAATAAAAATCCTAATTAATTAAATTAACCCAGCCCGCAACGTAGGGTGGCTGGCACTGCACTTTGACCCCGATCTCCATATGCGAAGAAACAATTAGAGGACTGTGTAGCTTAGTGGGTAGAACTCTGGGTTGTTGAGTGAAAGGTGGGTGTTCAAATCCAGTCTCTACTGCAAAGTCACTGCTGGGTCCTTGAGCAAAACCTTTTATCCCAAAAGCTACAGAGGCATCATATGGTGGCTTCCATGGCACTCTAACCACAACCTTCATACAAGTTGGGATACGCAAAGAAACAAATTTCCCTCAGGATCAAGGCCATGAAGGCTACCATCAAACCTGAGTGATCAAAAAGCAAAAGCAAAATGGCAGCAACCTAAATTACCAGAAATTTCTATGACCCAAAATGTGTCTAAAATGACACAATATTTGAAGATATGTTGCTACTAGCAGAATTGCCTAAAATACCAGTTGCTCTCGATGATCCATCAAAATGCCTGAGTGAAAAAGTAAGTTTTTAAACTAGACTTAAACACTGACACTGTGTTCAAATCCTGAACAATAGCAGGGAGGTTATTTCAAAGTTGTGAAGCTCTGTAAGAGAATGCTTTTCAACCAGCAGTGGCCTTTTCAATTTTAGAAACCATAAGTAAAGCTGCATCTTGCAAAAAAAGTGAGTGCACTGGGGTATAGTTAAGCTAGCTAGCTAGATAAATACTTTATTAATCCCAGGAGTAAAATTTAAGAAAAAAACTCACTTAAATATTGTAAAGCCAGACCATTTAAGTGCTTGATAAGATAACAGAAGTATTTTAAAATTATTTCTAAATATTATGGGTAAATGGTGACAAGACTGCGGCATTTTGAACCAACTGACACTTGTTTAGGGATCTACTGAAACAGCCATTTAATACAGCATTACAATAGTCCAGCTGAGAGCTTATAAATGCATGAATCAGTATTTCAGCATCATTTATAGTTTCTTATTTTAGAAATATTACACAAAAGGAATAAAGCAATTTGGGTAATATTAATTTGAGTGTCAAATATAAGATATGGATCTATTGTTACACCTAAGTACATCTGAGCTGGGAGAAACAGAAACTGTATTTATGTTTAGCACTGTTAGATCATTAAGTTAAAGAAAGTTTGTAACATCCAATTTTTATATCATTTACACAGTCCTGAATCTTACTAGTTTTGTTAGTGTCATTGGGTTTGGCTGAAATGTACAGCCATGTGTCATGTGCATTACCGTAAAAACTAATGCTGTGTGTACATATTATTTTTCCTAAGAGCAGCTTATAAAGCATGAATAAAAGAGATCCTAGTACTGACCTTTGTGGAACGCCAAAATGTATGCTTTTATTTTCTGAGCATTTATTGTTTACATAGTCAAATTGTGAGTAAGTTAAGTATGATTCAAACCAAGAGAGCTTAAGTCTTTTAATGCTGACTGTATTTTCTAGCCTATTAAGAAAAAGTTTATTTACAGTATGATCAACAGTATAAAATGCAGCACTGAGGTCTAATAGGACCAGAAAGGAGACGGTAATTATCAATTGATATTAATAAATCATTAACAACCCTAATTAACACTGCTTCATAGCTGTAGTTGGGTATTAATCCTGACTGAAAATTTTCATGAATATTATTTCAGGTAAATATGTACATAACAGTTCGGAAACAATTTTTTCTAAAATCTTGGAGACAAATGGAAGGTTCGAAATTGGTATATAATTGGACAAATATGTGGATCAAGATTAGATTTTTTTAATTAGGGGTTTGATAACAGCACACTTAAATAATTTTGGTACATACCCTAGGTTAAGTGATATATTTAGAAAGTAAAGGCTGTAAAATGTAAATCTTTAAGTAGACTGTCATGCCTATAGCCTACTGCACACCATATTATCATATATATGGACTTTTAAAGCATGTGCAAACTTTCAGACTCCAATTTCCATTGTGCACTTCCACAGAAAGTTACAGTTGTGTCAGCAGTCAGCCATTGTCTTTTGATGTCACTAACTATGCACTCATGTGAAGGATTTAAGTACTATTTAGTGGCCTTTCTTTACAGTTGATTTGATAAAAGTTTTGTCAAGCATAGTTTACCATATTTTGTGATCTCCCAAGTGTCCTTGTTTCATGATCTCCCGGTTTCCCTCATGTCCTGAGTTTTGTTTGTAATTCTTATGTTCCTTGTTTTTCTTGATTCTGTGTTCCACATTCTTCCAGTTTATGCTATTTGTGTTTTGACTTTGATCTGGACACTAGTTTATAATTTTGCCTCACACTCTGGTTGGAGTTTTTACAGATGGATATTTTAGAATAGGGAGGTGTCCTCCAAAATTATTGTTTATTGTGAAGGTAACAGTTGGATATCCCAGAATCTGGAGGTGACTGCCAAAAACATTGCTTCATGGTCTCCCTCCACTGTTTCCAGGCCACTGTTTTCTGCATATTCTGCTGAGTAGTATCATGTCCCATTTCTTGCATCTCCTGCTCCTGCTGACTGGTGTCCCATCCCAGTTCCTTTATCTTCTGATTCTGCTGACCTGTCTTGTTCCTATTCATGTGTCTCTTGCTCCTGCCAACTGGTGCCTCCACCCCGGTTCCTGCATTTCTTTTACCTGATGACTGGTGTCCCATCCCAATTCCTGCATTTCCTCTTGTTTACAGGTGTCCTGTCCCAGTTCTTGCATCTCCTGCTCCTGCTGACCTGTGTCCCATCCCAGTTCCTGCATCTCCTGATTCTGCTGATCAGTATCCCATTCTGGCTATTGCATCTGCTGCTCCTGATTCAGTGCTCCATGAATCTGGGAGTAAAAAGAACAGGAACAACTTTCCTGTACCCATAGCCAAGAGTAGTAGCAGATTGGCAGGCTCCTGTCCTTCATTGGCTGATGGAGGGGAGATTTGTCATCCAGGTTATCTTCACCACTAGCTCTCATCCCTCCTTGACTCCTTGGGCAAGGGTAATGTCCCACCTACAGCCTACTGCACACTGTACTGTCATGCATACAGAATTTCGAGGCATGCACAGACTTTCCGTTTTTTTTCAAAAGATTTTTCATTGTGCCACAGGAAGTCACAGATGTGTCAGCAGTCAGTCGTGCACTTTTGATGTCACTAATGATACACACCTGTGCAGGATTATTGAAGTTCTATTTATAGACCATTCTTACGGTTGTTTAGGGTGAAATATTGTCAAACATAGTTTACAACACTGAGCAATTTTTCACATTTTGTGATTTTTCAGTTTTCCTTGTATCCTGAGTTTGGTTTGTAATTTTCATGTTCCTTATTTTTCTTAATTCTGTGTTCCATGTTCTTTCAGTTTTCCTGATTCTTGCTACTTTGTGTTTTGACTTTGAATGGGACACTAGTTTATGATTTTGCCTTGTACTTTTATCTGTTTGTTAAATAAATCTCATTTAGCATGATCTGTGTACATTGTGCCAAGGCCTCTTTGCCGTTCCTCATGACATGACATAGAAAAGAAAAAGGTTCGGTAGATATGAGGATAAATTAGATGATTTAATCAGAATTGAAAGTTCTTTTTTTACAAATTACCATAAATGAATTTAGGTGCCTTTTGTTGTGTCTATCATCATTAATTACAATGCTATTTAAGCAAAGTTTTTGTTGTTTACCATTGGCTAGTAACATATTCTGAATTTTGAAATTTATATTGCTTCTATTTTATTATTAAAAAGTTTGAGAAAGGTGTACTAAAATCAGTTACCTTGATATTTTTGGTTAGTTTTGACAAAAGGAGATTATTTTTATTTTTTAGTTTTTATAGGAAGAGTAATAGAATGGTTTTACTTCTAAAAGAGCATGTTTATTTTTTTAGTTTGCACAGCCTTCAAAGCCAATTTATACACCTTAATTAAAGTGTGCCACCACTTGCATTCTAGCTTCCATGCTGCTTGTTTTAGCTCATATGCGTACTTATTGTACCAAGTCAAGAGTCAAGTCAAGAAGTCAAGTCAAGAAAAATTTATTGTCCTTTTAATCATGTGACAAACAGTATACAGTTAAAATGAAATTATGTTTCACCCAGAACATGGTGCTACATATAACAATAAACACAAAAAACAGACAATTATAGCCTCCATACATTCCAAATTATATGTGTGTGCGTGCATGCGTGTGCATGTGTGTGTGTGTGTGTGTGTGTGTGTGTGTGTGTATGTGTGTGTGTGTGTGTGTGTGTGTGTGTGTGTCTTTAAATTCCCTCCATGTAGATCCATGGAGTCTGGTGCAGTCCAGTTTATTTCTGTAGGGTGGTGATGTTTGAGAACAGGATTTGATTAAATGAGCAGACCAGGTTAGCTTTGTCTTTAGCTTAGCACAAACTTCAGCATGCTTGCCACGCTTCTGTAGTCTCTGCCACTGGCCTCAGACAAGGCTGCACGGTCTGTGGGGTTTGTTTCTCCTCAGCAGAAGATGCAGCATAGCATAGCTCAATGTCCATGGTTAATTTTGGTTCCGAAATGTAATAGTTTGTAAGTTGTTTTTTTAAATTAAAGAAACAAAAAAGCACTATTTTTGTTCCAAAGCGAGGCCACTGCAGTTTACATCTGCACCACCATCACCACAGAGCAATACCACTCTAATAAGTTTACTTTTTATTGGAGCTACTTTGTCTATGGTTGTGTGAAATACAGAATCAGGTCAGAGTGCAGGGTTAGCCATCATGTGATGTCCCAAGAGCTGACAGGGTTAAAGGTCCTGCTCAAGGACCCAATAGTGACTGCGGAGTAGAGCTTGGATGTTGATAGTCAGCCTTCTGGTTGACAGCCTGAAGCTCTACTCACTAAGCTACACTGTTAGTAATAAATCTAAGGTATGTTTACATTGGTAAGAGTAAGGCCTTTTCAGTTGATAAAACTGAATGTAAAGAAAATCTGCAAATTCATAAAGAAATTCTAAGTAAGAACCATGCAGTCAGTAAATAGTAACTAGCATACTAGTTTTATCAGGTGTATTGTTATTGACTAAGTCAGTTATAAGAGCTTCAAATAAGTGAATTATAGGAGTTGATTTTACAGTAATATTTATTATGTCTTTACCATATATTGTAGCTACTCCTTCTCCATGACCATGAATACATGGTTTATGTTTATAACTTTATCCTGGTGTAGCTTTTTTATTTCAGCCTAAATATTCATCGGGTTTAGTCCAAGCCTCTGTTAAGCAAAGTGCATTAAGCAAGTTATCTTTTATAATTTCATAAAAATTACAGATTTATCTGCTAGTGATCTAATAATTGCTAGTCTTAGTTTAAGTTTACTTTCACCATTTACTTTCATCAAAATTAGTGGCATATGTTCACATGCCGCTAATTTTGTAAATTTTTATCAGGTTATTCTGACATATCCTTTTATACATTTTTGCTTGTAACTGCCATGGAACTGACTGTGCCAATGGTTTGGACCCAGGTAATGTTAGGTGGCAACTTACAGACAGTAAGTTAAGCTAGTTAGTCTGCTGCCTTCTCTTGGCTCTGGATAGTCAGTTATCACTATCTACTGATATACTATATCTCCTGTAGCTTATTGTCCATATTTTGGGGTTTTTTTGTTCCAGATTGTAATAGAGCCTGTAAATCATAAAAAAAATTAAAAGAAACAAAAATGCACCATTTTTGTTTGTAAACGAGGCCACTGTAGTTTACATCCACGCCGCCATCTTAAGTGATCAAATCCTTGACATCAGCCATTTTACTACAAGAAGTAACTGTAATAGAGAGAGAGATCAGAAACTCTATTTGTGTCACAAAGTAGGCCTGCACTATCACTCAGAAGATTTTCACATCTGTTTCACAACTCTATGGTCGTCTTACTAAATCAGTTGATAGATTACATATAGCTGATTATAGAGTATTGATTTCATATTGTGTAAATATGTTTGGAATGCAGTGGTATTCCCATGCATGTTCAAGGTGCAGTGGAGTCCCTATGTTGTGATCCTGTTTAAAACCAGTGGCCTTAAGAACAATCTTTCCTTTTAGTCCTGGATTAATTGTATGCCATCCACAAGGGCAGTGTTTCCCTTTTTAGTTCTGGACTTACTGCATCCCATCCCTACACCTTAAAACTACTCTATCATTCAGCAAGTGTTTTGTGCTATGTGTAATGCAATTGCAAATTGTCTTAACCTTTTTTACTATCAAAATGTGTGCTTGTGTGTTTGTGTAGATGCAACTATGTGTAAAGGACACAGATAATCAAGACATAATTTTAAAATATACATTTCATTATTAAAGAAAACTCATTACCTCAGACAAGGATTGATAAATAATAATCATTCATAACAAGTTATGTTATGCATCTTTCCTTGTGTCTTCTTTATTTGGTGTGGCTATAGCTCACCTCTCTGTCTTTTATCCTCCATTTGAAATTCAAGACAGCTTTTTTCAAAGATAGGGATAGCCTAGATAAGAGATATATAAAATAAATAGATAGATAGAAAGATAGATAGATAGACAGACAGACAATTCATTGTTCCAGGAGGGTAATTTAAGATAGAGCACATAAAAGACAGACAGTAGGCACAATACTCCACTAAGACTGGAGCAGTAAGACAGTCTCTTGGGCAGGATTTCTTGCTGCAGCTTTCTTTAGAATGACAGCATTAATAAATTTGGCTTTCATAGCTCATAGGCACAGAATGCAATAGCAAACACACACTACCAATATAGTCAATCCTACACCCACTGCTATAGCCAATTGAATTATAACCTCATAATAGCCAAATAGATTCTTCATCCATTTAGTGTGAATGAGTTATCTATCCCAGAATTTTCTTTCCATACCCTGGACAATGCTTCAAGACCTTTCAATGCTCTAGAGACAGTACAATCTGGGGCAGTGTTAGGTATATAATTAGAGCAGGAGGCTCCAAACATATAAAAATAAACACGTCCAAAAACCATATGGTTTTGGATTGCCATTATTGAGGTTTTGTCCAATTGGTCAATTTTAACTGCTTGAACAGTAAAGGTGACAAATCTTTGTTGATTTTAATACAAGTAGTTCATCTAATACACATTTGTATTCATCGTCATTCACCAGAAGAGTGCACACTGAAATCCGGCTGCCTGCTTGGTTCCTAGCTTTAAATTCATCTGGCATGCTTTTTAGTAATGCACCTATCCACAATGATTTATCAAAAGATCCCCTGGTTTCACTTCTCAGGTTTGGCAATGGTGTCTCATCATATCAGAAGGTTTTTCCACACCTTGTTGTTTGTAGATCCTAAAGATATAATCAAATACACAAAAGCACACTGTCCCTGCCATGTAGCTATTATTTTCTTTCTGACCTTCAAATCATGCACTCTGTACATGTTTCTGTCTAATTGTTAAACATGCTGTTTTTGCTTACTAAGAGATCTATAATCTTTAAATATCATCCTTTAGGAAACTTTCCTCTGGAATACCCTTGTTCCAAAAGGAATTGAAACAGGTATAATTACCTTTATAATCTGCAATGTTTGAGGGTACTGGTTTTCTGGAAATAAAAAACCTTAATGCTTGATCTCTACATGTGGTTGTATTCAATATTATTTCTGATCTTGTATCATTTATTTTAAACAGTACTATCAGACAAGTAGAATTAATCCCATTGTACAGGATGAGTGACTAGATTGGGTTTGGCTGCTGCACACACAAAGTAAACCTTGGCATCTACTGACTTTGCAGTTTACTATATTCAATCCATTCAGGTATTGTTTTCATCATAACTATTTTCTATAGCCAATTGATCATGCCAAGTCACAGAAAGGGTCCTTACAGTGACCACTTGAGCTGCTTTAAATTCTCCATTGGTTACATTTGTTTGAGTCTTGGTGTTTGTTTTCTTTTTGGTAACTTAATTGTATAGGAGCCAGAGAATATGACAAACATCTGTGCATGCATCGAAGCATGCACTCCCAAAATCAGGTGTCTAGTGTCTTTCCTTAGAGTCAGTTAGTGACAATATTAACTGGTTGCAAGCTTTGGGTTACCATTAGTCATTAGTATTTAGTATTAGTAAGTTCTTTGTTATTTTCAGTATTTTCCTTAATTGGTTCTTCATGGTGATAGATTGGTTCTTTTCATAAACATTATCCCTTATAACCCCAGTCACTTTGGCCAGTATGTACTAAGACTTGAGACCAGGTGGAACATGAACAATTATAATGTTTCTTAAAAGCTCTGAACAAACCATACCCCAATTAATAATCAGTACCTACACACATACTGTTTGTTTTGCACAGATATTTGTCATTCCATTCTCAATTACTGTTATGGCCCCCAAAATCTAATACTTGACATAGGTCTGCTATCCCCACACAAATTTCCTCCTCAGTACATCTTTACATGGCAGGGGTGAATTTGGTTGGGATGGACACTTGTTAAATTGACGACCTCTCATTTGCATTTTCATCATATTCTATTCTGTTCTGTTCTCCTTGTCATTATTCAATTTCTCAATTACAATTACTTTGCAGACCACTATCCCTAACAATATCCCTAGAAGTAACTTTATGCCACTTTATGCCAAACAAACAACATTCATGCAAACCTAGTTTAGGGTGTAGGTCCCCCTTTAGAAACCATGATCTTCATACTTGCCCACTTTGTCTGGGTGGAAAATAATGATGTTGGCTCCAGTTTGTTTCATGTTTGACTGCAGAATAGGTCTAATTATATTCTAGGGTAGGCAGTCTAATCCACACCCTAGTTTTGCACATTTGACACAACCAAAATCTCTGCCAAATGTTTGACACTGGAAAAATAAATCTCTTAACGTTAGCTTATCCCCCTTTTTGTGACTAAATGAAAAATAGTTGTTTCACTTACCTTTTGTACTGCACTCTGCTGCACAGGAGTTACATTTAGTCCCACAATACCATGATCTGCATTGCCACTCCTGCTCTTAGTTTTCTGTCTTTTCTCTATGAAATGTCCAAGTTGAATCAGCATAGTCTTCTTCCCAGATCACAGGCTTCAGACTTCTCTGTATCTCTTCCTTTATTCTCATGGGAGGATATGCAACAGTACAGTGAAAGATATGGTGCCAAGACTTACCTTTCTTTCCCTTTCTCTTCACCGCATGTGAGGTTGCCTCTATCACTTTTCAAGGTCCTGTCCACCTGGGCTCAGTCAATTTCCTTTAATGGACTTTTATTCTTAACCAATATCCCACTAAAGGCTTCTGTTCTTCAGGTTTTTCTTGATCTTTTTCTGGCACCTGTTGGGTAAGGCTTGCAATGACTTTAGGCAATGCCCTCATATAATTATCCAATTTTTCATTCCACAAATCTAAAGCCCTTCGTATGACCCTGTCTCTGGGTGGGCCAGGTATAGGTTGTCCTGTCAGCAACTGGTAAGTGAGCAATGAGTGTCAGCTCTAGGAGAAGACCTAATTAAGATTAATACTAATGGTAAGTCCTTCACCCAATTCATTTTAGTGCCATATCAGGTTTAGCCAATTTTGTTTTAATAGTTTGTTTTGCCCTTTCCACAAAACCTTGCAACCCTGGATGATACACTGAACCAAATTTATGTCTAATTACATGTGTACCTTGGTTTGTTGGACCATGGGCTTCATACATCAGTAGGAGTAATAACTTAAGAAGCACAATTTTTTTCCTTTTACATTTCTCCATAAACTATCCACTTTCTTGGCACCTTTATTTAACCACATCTGTTTTTCAGTTGGTCCTGCCTTGTCCTGTATTTGTTTTACCAGTTCTTCATCTAATTATCTCTATTTTTCTGTTCTTAGAACAACCTGTTTTAAAATAATATAACTTCCAGCTACTTTTTCTTGAAAATAAAGCTATCTTCTTTAGAATGTCCTTTACATTTTGCTACTGCCATTGCAGTACATTCACTGCCTCTAAGAGTTGTTGGATTTGTCTATGATGTTTTACTGGTGTACCCTGAGCTGTTATAAAATCTCTCCTCTGCTATCGGGGTCCATCTATGGGTACTGATGAGTAACTGTAAAACAAATCAGTGAAAACAGTAGTTTCTGCCACTTGTGCAGATGCTGGTCAATCACCACAAACTAATCATCCTTTTTCATCACTACTGAAAAGGAAGCCACTAACCTTTTGTCACTTTTGTAACAGCATCCCACACAAAACAGGATTAAGTCTAGATTTTCTAATGGTTCATTACGTCTTTATTACTTTTCAGAAAGATTTTCATCAGTTCCTCACAGCAATGTGATTCACAGTCTTCTTGTATCATCAGTCCTTCATTCATATTGTTAATTTTACTGTTATTTAAGTAAGTAATGTGTGGCTGTGTCCCTTCTGGCTCTTGACTGGGTAAATGCTGTGGGTGTAATAAAAATTACTACACCATGGTGAGTGTTTATCACTAATGGATAACACATGACTTTATGTCAGTTTTGTTAATTGCTGTTGCTAGTGCCACTACATACCTAGTAAAGCCAGGCTATCCTGTAACAACACTGTCCAATTTGTAGCTGTGGTGGACAAGTACCACTCACTGCTGAAATAAAATGGTCATGACTACACTGTTTTTTTTTTCAGAAACATCCAAATGGAATAATTTGAAATTAGGTTTGGCCAAGTTAGCAGCATGTGACATTGCCTGTTTCAGATTAATAAAGTCCCAATCTAGTGACCTCAGCTCTCAAAGGATTAGCTAGAAAAGTGTAATCAGACACATAGTTTCTGAAATATCCTGTGAGACCTAGAAAGAATAGCATATGACTGACAGCTATCAGTTTATCAGTTTTGGAAAGTGCAGAATGTTACTCTTAAAATTACTTGTGATTTTTTGCAGACATTTGTTGACACAAAAAGGTAACTAGTAATCTGGCTACTTGTAACTTGGGTCTGTAGGCCTTGTAGCCCAAATTAGCAAGGTGATATAGCACTGTGCCAGTATTCTGTAAACAAATATCTGGGTTGATGCATTCAACCAACAAATCATCAACATATTGAATAAGCACAGTCTCGTTATCTAGCAGTCCATTTTCTTGCAGCACAGACAAGTCAACTAACAGGAACTAATGAAAAACACCTGGACTACCCTTGTATTGTAGGTGTTCCGCTGTCCTCTGTAAGTAAAAACAAAGATTGGTCTGATACATTCTGGAATGGAAATGTTAAAGAAAGCATTAGCTAAGTCCACTATAGTAAATGTTGTACATTTTGGGGGTGGGACATAGAGTGCCTGCAGAAGTGAGTGCTGAAAGAGAGGGGTACAGTCATGACTCAGTAGGTGTGTCATTTGAAAGGGGGGGATTGGAAGTGGCCACAGAAGGGGGAGCATAAGGCAATGGTTGTGTTACTTGCTGTTCCATGTCAGTGTTAAATTTGTTACCGTGGAGCACAAGTACACTTGAGCGAACATAATTTGTGTTGAACTATAAATGTGGTGTATGTTTCCTGAAGGTGCTGTTTAAAAGCATTTTTTTTCAGAAAAGGGGCTTTAGTATGCTCATCCTTCAACTTTTCTACATCCAATCTTATTATAGTTGTGTAATTTTTTCTAGTTGTCAAATCAAGAGCAGGCTGTGGGTCAGTAGGATACAGTTCTTTCTTAAACATAATTTGAAACCATCTTTCACTTTTGTGTTGAGCAGACTTCCTGTCTTTCTCAACATTCTCAATATGTGCTTTTAACTGTGCTGCAGTGGTTCCAGCCATGGTGTATTCACTCTATGTTATAATGTTATTTATTATTTATTAATTTTAATATTGTATATATAACAATTAACAATTAGTTAATATGGATATTAATAAAGGAGTTAAATTAATACATTTAAGTATCAGTAATATTTATACAAAATAATTTAATATATTATTTAATTATGTATACACATTCACTTAAAATAATGATTCACCACCAGACAATAGACACGACATATATTTTAGACAAATATTTACCTAGACCAAAAAGAACTGACAAAACAACATTTACTTCTGTAACAGCCAAATTTAGCCTCACATAAGACTTAATTCTGACCAGGTGTCCAACCAACCTTCAAAAATGTTTAAAATAAAGTCCCAGACTTTGTTTAGGCACTACATATACTTCTAAATCTGCCAAATCAGGACTCTTAATTAATTTCTGAATCTTAATCTGAATCTTAATCTGAATTTTAATTCTGTCTAAGGCTTTACCCAACTTTTTTAAAAAAGTCCAAAATGAGATCCCAGACCTTAGTTAGGTATCACATAAACTTCCGGTCTTTCCAAGTCAAGATTCTTTCTGAATCTCTATAGGAGATGCAGTTGTTGCTGGTCAATTTTGACAGTGGAAGTTTCTCAACATTAGTTATTGTGAGATAAATTAGTGTATAATTTACCTTTCAGTTACATTACTGTAACAGGACAGACAGCAGCAGTTTTATATTCCATTCTATGTCCCATATGCCCTCTTCCCAGCTAAATGAGCTGAGCAGCAATATATATAATAGGACAGTGTAGCCTAATGGACAGAGCGCTGGTCTATAGACCAGAATGTTGGCGGTTTGAATCCAGGTTCACTGTTGGGTACGTGAGCAAGACCCTTAACTCTGTCAGCTTCAGGGGCACCATGTGATCTCTGACCCCAATCTCCATAGGAGTTGGGATATGTGAAGAAAGAATTTCATTGTACTGTACATCTGTATATGTGTA
>JANDJT010064141.1:0-13137 GCA_024331685.1 Stegophilus panzeri
CTTTGTTTTTATTGAAAAAATCTAGTATTAGACAAACATTTCACCTGTCTGAACACAATGAATACATTTGAAAACATGTTCATTACAACGAACTTTTTTTAGTTTTAGCTTTTTCATAAATGTCGACACCATCTTGTCAGTTTTAATAAAATCGTCGGTATACATCTTCAACACACGGTCATAATCATACCCCTTTACCATGTGATAGAGAGAAAACACACTATGCTGCCCGCAGGTCTCTGATAAAAAATCTTGGACCTGTACTGATGAATGCTGTACCACTCTAGAATTGCGGTTTAGAAAGTTTTTGATATTCTGCGGAAAACGATTGTCATCTGATTTATTACCAAAGCTGTCAAAAAAACAACCCACGTCGACCTCGTTTATGTAGATGGCTAAACAGTGTTCACCCGGGAGTGTTACGATCTTGCCGGCAGATGGCACTGAGGCAACAACGTGCACGAGCGGCTTCAGAGCGCGCACGTGCATGTGCTTGAAGTGCGCATGGATGCTAAAACTGTCAAGTGTTGCCAGCTGTTGGCAATTAAGAGAATGCTGACTGGTTATTTAAATTCCTCATGTTGCTGCACATGTGGTGTAGCATAAAAGTAAAGTAGAGAAAGGATTAACAAGAAAGGACGAACAGAGAAGAAGACGGAATGAATAATGGTGCCAGGTTGTGATGTTGCCATGATCTGTCTGTTTTCCTGTTCCTTAGCTTATGCCTTGTCAAGAGTGTTTATGCCATGCCAGAGTTGAGTGTTTATGCCATGTCATAGTTTGTAGACATAGAGTGTTTCTGTCTTTGTTTAATGAGGTGTTCATGCTCTAGTGAAATGAGGTGTTCATGCCATAGTTTGAGTGTTTTATGTCAAGGTCTGGTTCTAAGTTTGATGCTTTCTGCCTCATTTCTAGTTAAAGGAGAAATGTTTTAAGTTAGTTAAATGTGGTAGTTTCCACACCCTATTTAAGTTTCCTGTTCTTTGCTTGAGTTCGAGTTTTATGTTTAGACCTTGTTTCCCACCTCCTTGTGTGTTGACTTAAGTGGCAAATAAAGACTGTACTCCTGCGCTTACTTCCTGTACAAGTCTCGTTACGTAACAGAATGCTGCGCCCAACCATGGAAGTAGCAGGAGATAACCTTATTGGGAGGCGCTCAGACTACTGGCCGCATTTCCAGTCCGTGCAGTTCCCGCAGAGGTTTGCTGCTGAGCTCCCACCGATGACAGCGGGATTGGGGATCTACCCACTGGAATTCCTCTGCAGTTGCCAGGTTTATTTCTGCAACCTGGTGTATCCCAAGCCTACCAAGAGCCAGTGGATCTTGGTGTCCCGGTTTTGCGGCCCGGCCAGGGACTGGGCGGAGGAACTGGTGAGTGGTGGGTCCCTCGCTCTCCAGGATGTCACCCAGTTCGCGGAACTGTTTATCGAAGAGTTCTACCGGTAAGGACATCTTCGTGGTCTGGATCTGCAGGGGTGGCGGGTCAATGGAAATCCCCGGCCTGACCCACCCTTCCACCTTTTCTACAAGTGGGTGGACATGCTAGACTCCACAGCTCCCAAGTGGGTGAACATGCCCGAATCTGCAGCTTTGTGTCAGGTTCCAGTCGACGTGGTGGAGAGGACCCCGAGATGCATGTCTGAGGGCTGTGGGAGGGAGACTCAGTTACAATGCCCCACCTGCAAGAAACTGGGTCTCCAAGAAGCGTTCTACTGTTCGAAGGAATGCTTCAAGAGCAGCTGGCGGGAGCATAAATACCTACGCCGGAGAGCCCGTGTGGAGCTCCAGCCCGAGGTCAACCTGGCAACCTCTGGGCCCCCGTCTGTGGTTAACCTGGCGACCTCAGAGCCCCAGCTTGAGACCTATGGGGAGGTCTCAGCTCCGGAGCTCCAGCCCGAGGTCAACCTGGCGACCTCTGGGTCCCCGCTTGAGGTCAACTTGGTGGCCTCAGAGCTCCAGCCAGAGACCTGCGGGGAGGTCTCTGCCACCGAGAAAGCTGCCCCGCTGTCCAGCCCCGCTGAGGAAGCTGTCCCGCTGTCCTGTCCTGCTGAGGAGGTTGTCCTGCTGTCCAGCCCCGCTGAGGACGTTGCCCAGCGTTCCAGTCCAGCTGAGGAAGGCGCCCCGAGCTTCAGTCCCACTGGGGGTGGTGCTCCACCTGTCTGCTGCCCTGTTTTCCGATGCATCAAGAGACAGATTACACAGCGGCCCAGGACCCCCGTTGGAGTGGGGATTTTGGTGTTCCGGGAGGAGCACCTTTGGAGGGGGGTTCTGTCATGATCTCACCGGCAGATGGTGCTGTGGCGACAACGTGCACGAGCGGCTTCAAAGCGCGCACGTGCTTGAAGTGCGAGTGGACACTAAAACTGTGTCAAGTGTTGCCAGCTGTCGGCAATTAAGAGAAATCTGACTGGTTATTTAAACCCCTTGTGTTGCTGCGCACATCGTGCGGCATTAAAGTAAAGTAGAGAAAGGACTAATGGAGAAAGGACAAACAGAGAAGATGGAATGAATAATGGTGCTAGGTTGTGATGTTGCCATGCTTTGTCTGTTTTCCTGCTCCTTAGCTTATGCCTTGTTAAGAGTGTTTATGCCATGCCATAGTTGAGTGTTTGTTTTTGTTTGAGTATTCATTCCTAAGTTAAAGGAGTGTTCTAGTTAAATGTGTTCATGCTCTAGTTAGAGGAGTGTTTCATGCCTGAGTTAATTGAGTGTTTCATGTCAAGGTCTGGTTCTAAGTTTGATGCTTCCCGCCTCATTTCTAGTTAAAGGAGAAATGTTTAAGTTAGTTAAATGTGGTAGTTTCCACACCCTGTTAAGTTTCCTGTTCTTTACTTGAGTTCGAGTTTTATGTTTAGACCTTGTTTCCCGCCTCCTCGTGTGTTGACTTAAGTGGCAAATAAAGACTGTACTCCTGCGCTTACTTCCTGTACAAGTCTCGTTACGTAACAGGGAATCCTGAAGGATGCGTGTTTATCACCATTGACGGTAATTTTCTTAAAGGGGCTTTTGGTAGGTAGTTACATGGGAGTACACCAAGAAAATGGGTATTACATGAGATCTTATCCATTGTAGTCATAAACTGGATGGTGTCCATTTTGCCTATTAATAGTAATCAACCAGCATCTGTCTGCGATTTGACACTTCGATGATACTGTCAAATATGGAATAAACAATTAAATTGATTGTTCGGGGTAGAGGCTGTCTAAAATGTGCTTCTAGTCTAATATTTCCAGACTTGATAAACGATACGTGCTGACTGCAGTCTTCGTCCGGTGTGAGGTTAAATGCATAAAGGGTATAACCGTGCAGAAAATCCTCCCTATCAATAGATAGAGGCTGTTTTTTTTTTTTTTTTTTTTTTTTCTTTTTAAAAAGATGCTTTCCAGAAGCCAGCGCAAACTGGTAAAATTCACGCAATGTAGATCCACTTCCATATTCAGGCTGCAGAGGCTTCGCGGGGTGCTGCTGCCCATCCAAATAAATGGCCAAAAATTCTAGATCGTAGTTTTTAAATGTAAACTGATTTTTATTATAGGAGCCTGTAAACGCGTCATTATCAACCATAGCCGGAACCACAGATTTTGGTAGAGTTCCTAAGAATAAGTTTTCTTTATTAAAAACACGTGAGCCTACAGGAATTGAAATTTTTCACACATACTCTGTAGATGGGGTACTTGGCAGGCGTTGAGAGCAATGCTTGCACATGCCCTAATCTCACACCTGGTCATAGACACTTTTTTTCACAAACAGCAAAGCTGACATGATGTTTAGGTTACAGGCAACAGCGTCGCTCCGCATCAAACAGAATTCATCTTTTGCCCTCGTGATGCGAATTTTAATGTCCACACCGTTAAGCATTAGTTTTTCTTGAAAGAATGTCACTGTGAATGGGTGCTAGTAGTTCAATCACATTACTGGCGTTGGTAAAGACAGCTCGTTTTGTCAAACCTCTATTACCACCAGCGGGGTCCGTTACGTCCATGTGGCCAGCCATGTCTTGTAAAAGAGCCCTGCGGAGAAAAGAGTTTCAAGAGCATCTTTACCATAATTGGTAAGACACTCTATTATGCAACGATAAGGATATGTGTTGGAGCTTTGTGATATGAGACGGTCTCCAAGCAACACGTCCACTTGTGTAAATATTGTAGATCTAGCATAGTTAATAAGCCCCGCAGGGGCTCCATCTGCAATGTCTGTACCATCCGCATTAGTGATTTTGAGACGTAAAAAAACAAGTGTGGTGTTTAGGTCTACATAATCCTCTCCAGTCCCAGAGGTGATGTTTCTCATATAGCTGACAATGGGGGTACTTCTACATATGTATTTTTTTTTCAATAACAGTTTGAGTTTAACGGCACTGTGAATAGATCCAGTTCGGTTTTTAAGCATTCTTCTGACATGTGTAGTAAAGACATGTCTAAAATATTGTTTTAACGCAGGTCTTTGGTCTATTTGATGTAGAGCTGATTGCTGTCTTATGTTTGCATTTTACAACTAACGATTTCTTGGTGTTATGTTTTCTTTTCTTCATTGTTTGGCCACGCCTCTGAACCCCTGGCGGTCTAGATGCTGTTCTGCGAGCCATCACCATCAGTCCGGACCTGTCTTGAGTTGTTGTTGTTGTTATTATTGTTGTTATTATTGTTATTATTATTATTATTATTATTATTAAGCATATGCGATAATGTGTTGCTAACAACATCGCTTAGTATGTTTTTTGCAGCTGATTTAAGATGCGGCTTGGCTATGCTAAATCCACATTTTAGCAACAGAATAGCCATTCTAAATGGGCCTCTAAACATACATAACACCGCCCCTTCATAGCCGGAGAGCCCGTTCCCCGCTTGATTCTGGTAATACACGACATAACGCAGAGGGTCTGTGTGGTGATTGTTAAAATATGCCAAATTTTTAAACAAATTGTTTCACAGGCCTAAAATAACTGAAATGTGCGTCTCGATTTTGATCGTCTTTCACTTGTATGGTTATCTCGCTGACGGACTATTTATTAACCGATATGTAATGTGGGGTGTCGTATCGAACACTAACAATCTTGTGATTCTCACCCTCTATATATACACACCTTAGCAGCGGTATGTAGAAATCACTCACGGTCTTGTATTCTATGATATCGGTATAAATATACATACTGTAAAACCCTGCATTAATGTCAGCATGATAGGGCGCATAAGTCATACCATGGTTTTCATGAGTATGGTTCACAGTTTCAGTAGCTACCCCTGGTTTTAATCCTAAAAAATTGGCCACCTTTCCATAAAATGTCAGCGATGTCTTTGGAGGGCCTTTCAGAAACACTTTATTTTTAACATGATCATAGCCAAGACTCACACGTGGTGTCAGGGACTTGTTGATCTCCCTGATCAAATAATTGACATTGTCATAACATCCAGTCTTTAACCTGTAAGACGCTTTTGATATATTGCCTTCAACATTATATCCAGTGACCTGATTCTCTGTCTTCGTTGTTTCACCATAGTTGAAAATGAACGTAGCATCTTCCTCATTAAATGTGTACCACAACACCGGATATTCAAATTCAATTAAACCGACTTGCCATTCTCCTTTTTAGAGTGATAGTTTTCGATAATTGAGTTGTATAACACGAGATACAATTTTCCAGATAAACAGCCATTGAGACATTACAGGGGAGCATTACATAAAATCCACCCTCAGCCATGGTTGGAATTTTTCATGAATGTATGCTATCTATGAGTTTTCGTTTGTTTTATGGGGACTGTACATCGACCAATTCTTTCTGGTCGATCCATGATGCGAATTTTGAGGGCCATCTGAGCCATCTAACCAAAACCAATGTTTTTTGGCCTTGTTTCTTCTTGTCTAAAATTGTTTCCACTTTAAATGTTTTTTTGTTCACAAATATTTTTTGTAATTCCTCTTCATAAAACACACCATCGATGACATCGTTGTCATGATCACATAGATGGGACATTTGCGTGATATGTATTCTGTTATAGGGGAAAAACCTGTGCGTATAGATTTCTTTATAACCTTTTGTGAACTGACCTCTTACTTTAGAAATTCTAATAATGTTGCCAACTTTGTATTTAAATTTGGGGATTATGGTGGGTCCGTTTTTAGATCCATATAGGTTTTTATACACGGCAGATTCATTTTCTTTGTTCACATCAATAGGTCTCATCTTAATGCTTCTGTGATAGCTGGCATTGTATCCACCCGTGATGTCTTGTAGAATATCGACATAGTGTTTGGAGTTTGCAGCAGTTAAATATCTCCGCATCCGACCTTTTAAGGTTCTATTAAACCATTTGACGATGCATGCTTTTAAATCGGTGGCTGTTGGAAAATGTTGTATGTTGTACTTTTTTGTCATGCTTTTAAAATGTTTAATAAAAAATTCCTTCCCATTATCTGTCTGGAGTGAGCGGGGCATCCTGTCCTCATCCAATATAGATTCGAAAGCTTTAGACACCTTGACACTGGATTTGTTTTTTAAAACCCGAGTACATGCATATTTACTAAACATGTCTATGCATGTCAACAGAAAATGATTGTTGTCGTTTTCCTTGGCGTATGCAGACATATCAACCAGATCAGCTTGAAACTGCATATCAATACCATAAACAAAAACACGATTTCTTTTGTATTTTAACCGCAGTTCTGTGTCACATGTAAGCATCCTCGCCGGTGAGCCAATCCGAAACTTGTTTCTGTTAAACTGTGGGAATAAATTTAAGACACAGGAAAAGACGGGGGTAAGAGTATGTAGTTTATTGAGAATCACTATCTTACACATATTCTGGGGAGGGAATAGGTCTTGTAGGAGAATAATTTGTAGGTGCAAGGTCATATGCTGTGTTTGTAGCAAAGCTACTATCATCATCAGAGGAAAGAATAAACGGGCCCTCCACAGAAGTTATGGGAAGAAGTTGAGCTTCAGTTTGAGTGGAAGCATGAACATAGGTCAGCGATGGAATGATGCGATAAGCAAGAGAATAAGGAAACCCGGTGGGTACAGGTGAAGAGCAGACACGTTCCAGCAGAGCTGTAACATTGACGGTCATATAAGCTAGTTGATGGCATATATATTCACCCAGGACTGTGAGATTGAGCAGCCGAGAGAGAGAAAGACCAGCTGCAGGTGGGCGTTGATCAGCTGGACAGAGATCAGAGAGAAAGGACGAAAATTAAATAAAACAGTAGGGGTAACACTTAAAAAATATTCACATAAATACATGTACAAGCACATGCAAAGAATGTAGGAAACAGGTATCAATACATGACATAGAAAAAGCATAAAATTGAAAAACACACACACCCACACATACCCTCAGAATGTCTAAGACGCACCAAAAAACATATAAACATACTTAGAATTAGAGAAGAAATATGTGTAACATTAAGCAATGATAAAAATATATCTTACGCATAATGAAGAAGTAATGAAAATATCCAAAGTGTTCAGGACAACGGGTGATGAGATGCGCACAGCTCGATTACCGGAAGTGGGAATGGCAGTAAGAGCCTTGGAAAATGTTTAAAATACCCAAAAGGAAAACATGAAGATAAGGGGGTATCCAATGGCTGAAAATGTCTTTTAAGGGGATTTCAGAATGAGAAAAGCTTGTTCTAATGGTATTTCAGAATCCAATTAGTAGTTTTTAAGGGGAATCAGAAAAAGACATTAATAAAGCATATTGGGATTCCAAAAGAATGAGATAATTGGGCGTAACCTAAAGATAAGAGTGTATAAATACGGCATTGAATCTGTGCTTAGATTCAGATCACTTTTAGGATGTCTCACGAGGGGATCTCATGTTGTTTTTTGAACAATAAACTGGATTTTTGCTTCTCTCATCTATCTTGCTCGTGGCTTCATTTTGATCAGTAAATTGAGGATTATTGTATTGACTAACTAGATGACATTCAGCAACCTAGTCGTTTTAGATACGACAAAACGAATCCCTGTTTCTTTTAAAATGCCATCTTTTAAACGTTTTTTACCACCTAAAGAACCTGGGTGAGAAGGTGTAATATGCTTTTTTAATTTCTTCCGACATATCGACACTTTAGTCTCCACAAAAGAATAATTCAGATGGTCTGAAATGTAATGGTATTTATTTCAGTAAAAGAGCACATACATTATCATACATCATCAAGGGAGTGTAGAAATTTAGCCGACTACCCCATCTACTTACCGCAATCGAGCCAGTGAGACTGGGCCCTCCTGTTGGACACGGCAGACATTCGCACAGGACTGGGATGGATGCTCCAAGGACCCACACACCTTATCCTGTGGTTGATGTGCACCCAACAGTGTCTCTTCACCAGTGTCTTACCCCAGATGACTGAGCTGATGCAGAACATGGAGAAGCTCTCCAACTGCATGCGAGAGACCACAGTAGGCCAGGAGATGTAGTCAGGCATTCAGTGGAATGATGTTTCTATGTGGATAACTGCCTTCAGAGTGTGTACACCACAGATGAAGCCATCTGGTGGACCAGATCAGGAAAGTCCTAGCATCTGGAGAGTTTTGGATTCACCAATGGGCCTGCAACTTACCCGAGGTCTTCAGGCACCTACCAGTGTTAGTGAGGTCTGACAGCATGGAGCAATAGCTCTTGCACGATGAACTTGGCCTGGCAGAACCTACCCACAGACTCAGCTGGTACTGGGAGTCAGATACCTTAGGCTACAGGAGCCAACCTCTAGAGTATGGAGCACTGACAATGAGAAACGTATACAAGGTGCTAACCCAGCAATATGACCCCCTGAGAATCAACTCGCCCTATAAGACCCGCACCAAGTTGATTGTCCAAAGCATGTGGGACAAGCCACATGACTGCGATGACCCACTTATCCCTCACAACCTGCAGGCATGGAAGAAGTGGGAATCTGAGCTACTCTTGTTGTCTCTCATCTCCCTACCCCGAGCTTATGCTCCAGCCCATACCGATCAGATGGTCACCTCCAGGCAGATCCATTCAGTGGTGCCTCTGAAAAGGCCTATGGATCGGTCTCTTACATAAGAACTGAGGATACCCAGGAGCGAGTCTACCTGGCATTCCTTGTGGCCAGATCTAGAGTAGCATCCAGGTGGCAGCATTCAATTCCCTGCCTTGAGCTCTGCTCTGCCCTGACAGTTGCCCAACTGGCAAAGTCAATAGAAAGGGAACTGACTGTGTAGACAGATCAGACAATCCTCTGGAGTGATTCTACAATGGTGCTAACCTGGTTACAGTCAGAGTCATGCCATTTCAAAGTCTTTGTGGGCACTCATGTGGCTGAAATCCAGGAGTTCACAGGAGAGAGTACCTGTCGCTATGTTGACGCCGTGCAGAATTCAGCAGATGATGTCACCTGAGGGAAGACCTTAGCAGAGTTGGCAGTGCCTAAGCACTGGAGCCAAGGGCCATCCTTCCTTCTCAAAGGGCCAGCTGAATGGCCATACTTGCAAAGGAAGGCACCTGACCAGGATACCACAGAGTACTGAAAGCTAACTACATGTGGAGTGATAGCTAGAGCCGACAGACAAGAGACACTAAAGGGCCAGCCATACCCATCCTAGAAGAACAGAGTCGAGGTCATAGCACAGGAGTCACATGGAGCGGCAGACCAGGATGGACCCCTGACAGCAGCAAACTACTAGCAGGCAGAGATAATGATCTTTTGGAAGGTTCAGTCCAAGTACTTCCGAGAGGAACTGCATCAGCATAGGACAGGGAAGGCAGTACTCCGAAGTAGTCATATACTTACCCTATCCCCAGAGTTGGACCCTGATACGGGCTGGGGGGGAGGCTCTGACAGGCTGAATGGCTAGGTCCTGCTTTCAAGCACCACATCATCCTGGACCCCTTGCATCTGGCCACAAAACTCCTTATCCAGGACTGCAATGCTTGTCTCTGTCACCCAGGCATTTAGCAGGTATTCATGAAGATATGCTGTACCTTCTGGATCCTCCGTGGAAGGGAAGCGATTTGGAGGGTGCAACACTGGTGCCAGGAGTGCCAAAGATGGAAATCCACACCGTTGGTCCTGAAGGTGGCTGATCTACTAGTGGCCCGACTATGCCTATACAAGCTGGTGTTCTACTCCATGGGTGTTCACTGCTTTGGGCCCTTCCAAGTCAAGCTAGGATGTCAGAGAAGAGATAGGGTATCATCTATAAAGGTCTTACCACCCAAGTGGTGCATCTAGACCTTATGCACAGAATGGATTTGGACTTCTTTCTGATGAGCCTCAGGAGAGTCATTGCTCGCTGAGGGACTCCATCTGAGTTCCACTTTGATCAGGGTACAAACTTTAAAGCAGGAGAGAAGGAACATTGTGAGTCCTTCAACAGCATGTAGTTCAACCTCCAACAACTCCTAGCCAGAAGATTTTCACTTCAATCCCCCAGCGACTCCCCACTTTGGCGGAACATGGGAGAGGGAGATCAAGTCTGTCAAGTCTGCACTGTATATCATCATAGGAGTTCAACCTGTCTCTGAGGAGGTACTTCATACTGCCTTACTGGAGATTGAGGCCATACTAAATATGAAACTGCTGGGCTACACCGCATCCAGTGTTGCTGACTTGGATGCTGTGACTCCAAATGTCCTTCTGATGGGGCGGCTCAAAGAGGAACTACTTCCAGTGATGTACAATAAGAGCAAGGGACTAAGCAAGCGGAGATGGCAACACTGCCAAGTTCTAGTAGACCACTTCTAGTCCAGATTCATCAGGTGCTACTTGCCAGCCCTCAGTCCATGGGACTGTTGACCCCCAATTCTCCAGGGCTCTCTGGCCAGTTGGTAGAGTAATTAGAGGGCATCAATGTGCAGATGGTCATGTAAGCTCTGCAGACATACAAGTCAAAGATAAAAATTACACCAGGCCGGTAGCCCAACTTGTTACTCTTCCAGTTATCCCAGACTCTCCAGAGGATGAGAAATGCCCTACAGCATCTTCAGATTGAGGATTGAGCCTTTTACATGAGCAAATTGCACACAATTTGGGACCGGCTTTGCAAAAGGCTCATTTGTGAGGAGTGAAGAGAATGAAAGGGCACTGTTGCACTGACCCTTACTCAGAGACTTTTATCATGAAACCACATGGTGCACATGAGCTCAGAAGCGGCACACTTCTCCAGCAAGAGAAAGGCATATTGCATCCGCCACTACCAGGAGCATTTTGTGAATGCATGAGCACTGGAGACAAGCAGCAATAGTGTTATCAACCTCAGGTTATGTGTCTGTTGTGCTCATGTGAGCACTGTTAAACCTACTATATTCGCTGAGTTAAGTTCGCTATTATCTGTATTACGGAGCTATCTGTTACGTAATGTTATGGGACTATTTTTCATTAGTTGTTATGTTATGTGCTCATTTATCCGTTCTAGCCCAATGAATGTATTTGCTGAGCTATAATGTTATAGTGAGCCATGTGGTTAACGTAATGCTAGTAAATGCATTATTATGTTAATGTATGATTGAAGGAGTGTATAGTTGGTATGTTAACATTGTGATAATGTGTCATGTAGGAGTGCTAATGTGTAATGATTGCTGTTATTAGAGCACTGCTCTTTGTCTGTTACAGGAAAACCACATCACATATCATACATCACATTCCACACCTCACACAGGCACACACCAACATGAACATATCCCAGCCCTCCTTGTGTGACACACCTCATCTGAGCAAGACATGACATAAGCTCATCTAAGCAAGGGCATTACTCCACACCTTCTGTCTATATGTGCCTCTCCTGCTCTTGCATCTCCTCACCTCCATTAGTTATTGCATTCTCACTCACAACCCTCCAATAGGCTCATACCGATGACTATTCACATAGAAACTCATTAAATTCCACTGGTTTCCGCCACAGGAGGCCCAATTGATTCACTGACACTCATAACGTCCATAAAGTCCACTGCAGCCCTCAAGCCTTCTTCACTACCAATGGAAGTCACTGTACGTTAAGACAGACATTGATGTGCATGTTGAAGCTGGCTCCACCCTCTGATGGTCACATTCATATACCAGTTATAATAAATCAGTTATCAAGTTGATTACTTCCCTCTTTGTAGTGTTCTGACCGACACACCTCGTTCACTACTACACACACACAAAACTAGTCCTTACAGCCCTTTGCTACACAAGGAAAGAGAAATCAAAGCAAGTCAAATGGAATTATACTTGCTCTCTCAAGCATCACTTCAAAGTGACATCAATTAATGATGACTGTGCTCAGCTGGAGTACCTCACTGTAGGGCTGCACAATTAATTGAATATCGATCTCGATTAAAATTTTGACTGCCCATGATTACAAGAACATGATCAACTGCAATCTTGACGTTTAAAGTTCGTCCTCCGCTCATAGAAAACTCCACTGCAGATCAAATCAAGAGCTTCCTAAACTTACAACCAGTCACCATAGAGCGGCACAGGGATGATGTCATTTTGTATGACAAAACCCGGAAACGATTTAGCATTTTAGCACTTCAGAGTGCGCTGCACGCTTCTAGCGCTTGAGCGAGGGTAAATCATGACACTAACAAGTTGCTAAATGGGACTACATATGTTGTCGGGGACATTAAACATCATCACTCCGAATAGGGAAAAACTGCAGATAAACTGGTTCAGGGATGCTGTGCACAATCCCCCTCCAAAAAAAAAAAAACGTGGATGAAGATTCATCCACAGAGTAAATCCATATTATGGAAAATGTTTTTAAATCAAGTTTGGAAAAGTTGTCAGAAGCTTGGGGATGGTGACTATGAAGTCGAGCGGCCGTGGTGTAGTTCTTTTATAGCATACAGTTAGCTTTTTATTTCTGGTGATTGTATTTAGGCTTCAAACTTCATAAAAGTTGTGAAAATAATCTTGATGGACAAAATGGGTTAGTATTGTAAACTTTTGTTGCCTTTAGCACCAAAAGCATAAGATCACAGAGCTTATTTTTTGCGATAATCCAAAAGCCTTTGGGAAAATCCTATTGGGTTTTTGTCGAGGGAACCAGTGTGATTCTAACTTCCGGGTTTTGGTACAAAATGACATCATCCATGCGTCACCACTCTTTTGGGTGATTTGGCTGCGTCTCTCCTCCTGTAAACACTGTTATTGCCTTTTCTGCATAGGCCTGAATTGTTTTCATT
>JANDJT010065112.1:0-13091 GCA_024331685.1 Stegophilus panzeri
GTAGAACAGGCCTTGGAGTGAAAGTCTCTCTACACTGGGGACAGCTGTAGACGCCCTTCAGATCCTCCTGATCCCAGAAGCGATTAATACAGACCTTGCAGAAATTGTGGCCACAGGGAGTAGTCACTGGATCCTTCAGGAAATCCAGACACACTGGACAGATGAACTGATCCCGATCTACTGAAATACCAGCCTCTGCCATTTTTATGTACTGACACAATGACAGAGATAGAGAGACAGAGAGTGGCTCATCCAAGAGTGGTACTGTAAGTATTATGAGTTTCGTTTTCTCAGAAAGGAGTTTCCTGTTTCTGTGTGTGTTCTAGTATGACAGAGAGAGCAGCTGTGGCTTTAAAGAGAGAGCAGCTGTGGATTTAAAGAGAGAGCAGGTTTGGCTTTAAAGAGAGAGCAGCTGTGGCTTTAAAGAGAGAGCAGGTGTGGCTTTAAAAACAGAGCAGGTGTGTCTTTAAAGAGAGAGGGAGGGCAGGCTTAAAAGAAAAGGTATAGAGTTTTTTGTGTAAATGAACTTTACTGTCATATAAAGATTCAAATTAATAGAATGCTTGGTTTTTTTTAATAAATATGTGTTTTTCATGACCACATAGTGCAAAAAACACACATTTTTTAAATAACAGAAGCATTTAAAATGTATCTAACCCAAAGTAAATAAGAAAAACTAATTTAAAAAGACTGAAGAAAGTGTATAAAGAAGTCAGAATTGAGAAGCAGCTGTATAAGGACATCATTGAACAAAACTAAGCATGGCGAAATCAGAGAAAGCAAAAAAATTAGGGAAATTCTTGACCGCTGTGTCGGTCTATTGAAGACACTAAAGACTCTCAGATCATGGATATTAACCTGATTCCTCCTTACCTTTAAGAAGGTAATAAGTACAGCCCTTAAAAATGTGGGATGTAATAACGAAAGTAAAAATACTTAATTGCTGCATATTTTGAAGGAATATTTTTTAGTATACGGAGCTGGAACACCCATCTTGCACTAACTGGAATAATTGTATTAACCAATAGGGGTAAGTAGAGTGTAGTCCAGCTGACAGTGTGACTGAGGAGGCAGTCATGAGAATATGAAGGCTTTGTTCATGCAGTAAAAACTCATGATATTAAAGTAATTTCTGCTTTATTAGAGTAAATCTTCCTGCCGCTGCCCTGTGTGTGTGGAGTTTGCATGTTCTTCCCATGTTATATGAATTTTATGCCTCTCTTTACTGTGATACAGAGCAAATGTTTGCTTGTTTACCTTGTGGACAGATTGTGTTGAATTCCTCCTCACAGATTTCCTCGACTCATTTTTTTCAGATCTGAGAGAGATTTCCTCACTCCATCAAATGAGAGATGTTGATTGACAGTGAAGCTGGGTGAGTCCTCAGATCCAGGAGAAACACAGAGAGAAGGGAAACTCTACAGAGAGGAAACACATAATAGAGAAGGAGAAAAGTGTAGGAGAGGAACAAATGAATCTCAGACTGAATCAGACCAAATACACACCTGTGATCTCAGACAGGAACATTTATTGTTGCTGTAATGAGCTTTTAGGAGGAAACTTTGTGAGGAACAGCGCCCTGTGTAGATCAGACAGTGAGTGTTACCTGGAGGAAGTGGATGTGATTGTGTGTGTGTGAAAGCTGCTCCAGCTCAGTGACTCTCCTCTTAAGATCAGCAATCTCCTACTCCAGTTGCTTCAGGAGTCGTTCAGCTCGAGTCAGTTCAGCTTTCTCCTGAGCTCTGATCAGCTCCGTCACCTCCGAGCGCTTTCACCACCTCACTCTCATCTACTGCTGTCTGTGAATGCATCTGTTAGTACACACACACATGATGGCGCTCTGTTTAAAGATCAACTCTTTCTCTTACAGTGACCCTATATTGTCCATATTGTTTGTTTGTGTGTGTGTGTGTGTGTGTGTGTGTGTGTGTGAGAGAGAGAGAGAGAGAGAGAGAGAGAGATTGTATATGTGTATTTAGAAGAATCTCTCTTGCAATTTCTCATTCTATATTGGAATCTTCCTCAATTCTTCTCCATATAAACCCCTTTAAAACTGAATATTTTTTTGCTCTACCTTGATGTTGCTAAGAGTAAACACTAGACCTCTGTCAGTACGTAGCCAAAAGATAACGTTACCACACCGAGACACCCCCATAAGTCATCTCTCAAAGCTTGCACCCTTTCTGTCTTTCTGGCCCCTTACATCAGCCCCATCTTGTGAAGCATTGCAGACACACTGTCTCTCTCCTTCTGAAACATTGCAGACACACTCTCTACTCCTCTGATGCATCAGAGATGAGCTCTCTTGTACATCTGATACACTGAAGAATTGGAGACTATTTCTCTCTGCAGCATCAATGCACCCTCTCCCAAGGATAACAGACTCTCCCACTCAATCTCCTTCACACTTTGATGCTCTCTAGGATTGCAGCCTAATCAATGACAGCCTAATTGTCTTTCTCTAGCCACTTCATCACAGACCAAGATACTGGGTCTCAGAAAGAATTCACAAGATACAGCATGCATCAGTTTGAACTCTTTGGGGCCTGTCTATCTAGTGCTGGAGTTCCCACATTGTGGGTCTGTAATTTAAATCAAGTAAAATCCATGCTAGTGGTGTCAAGGGGGATGTCTCCACTGCTAACCAGTGTAAGGAAATTAGCCAGTGGTGGGTGGAGCACAGACACACAGGAGACCGTTGTAACGTTGCAAAAATTAGATTTTCTTTATTTATGGACTTCTGGGGGGGTGCGTGATTGCGAGTGTGTATGTGCGTGCTCGCGTGTGGAGCGGATCAGTGGGTTGCGGGATTGCTGGAGTCGCGCCGGCGTTTTCCGGAACAATGGGGGCTTTTCTTGGCCGTCAGGCAACGCCGCGTGTGAAGCCAGAGGGCAGAGGCTTCACTCGGGTCTGAGTCCACACACACACACAATGTCAACGATCCTAAGAGCTGGCAGGAAGCCAAGCACACATCTCACGTGAAAGGACTCTCCCTTGCTGAGTGGAAGAGCGGCCTGTTATACTCTCTCCTCGTCTGCTGGATGATGGAATTTTCCCGTGCGACGCACCGTTCATTGGCCAAGGGTGTGTCGGCGGCTCCGCCCCACCGCCACGTGCTTCCTGACTGTCCACAGCATTGAAGCGGGGCCGTCTCTTCAGTGCCTGCGCGGCAGTCGGGGAAGGAGCGATTTTAGTTTCTTGTGCGTCGGCCGTGGGCCTGTCACCACACCAGGCATAAAAATGTAGGGTCCTCAAGACTTGTGGCCACAGACAAAAAGGCCAGATTAGATTAGATTAGATTAGATTAGATTAGATTAAACTTTGTCATTGTGCAGAGTACAAGTACAAAGCCAGTGAAATTCAGTTAGCATCTAACCAGAAGTGCAAATAGCAATATAAATTAGGTATATATGTCCGGTGACCATTAGATGAACATACAGATGGCATCGTGTAGTAATTAGTCAATAATGTGCAAAGAGGCAAGTTACAAGTGAAATGTAAGGGCAAGTTACAATGGTAGTGCAAATGACAAGAGACAAAGGGTATTTTAGATTGCAAACAACATTAATATTGTACAGTACTTTTTTTTATTCCACTGGTCAGAATGGGGGTGTACACTTCAGTGCCTGAGTTCAGAGTTCAAAAGGCTGACAGCTAATGGGAAGAAACTTTTCCTGAGTCTGCTAGTGCATCAGCAAAGACTCCTATAGCATTCCCCAGAAGGTAGATGAGTAAACAGACCATGGTTGGGGTGAGAGGTGTCTTTGATTATACTTCTCACCCTCTGTAGGCAGTGTTTGTGATGATTGTCTTGGATGGAAGGTAGCTGGACACCAGTGATGTATTGGGCAGTAGGGCCTTCTGATCTGAGACAGTGCAGTTGCCGTACCACACTGTGATGTAGTTTGTTAAAATGCTTTTGATAGTGCAGCAGTAAAAGTTCAGCAGGATCTGGGGGATAAGTGGGCTTTCCTTAGCTTCTTACCCTTGATAAGGGTGGATGTGCTGAGTGCCTAGGAAAGGATGTGTTGAGTGCCTCAGAGATATAGACACCCAGGAACTTGAATCTGGTCACATGATCCACCTCAAACCCATCAATGTGGATGGGTGTGTGTGTGTGGCCCCTCCTTGTCCTCCGGTGGTCCACAGTAAGCTCTTTGGTCTTCTGGGTGTTTAATGCAAGGTTGTTGTTGGCACACCACACTGTCAGGTGCTGAATATCTTCCCTCATCTTCCCCTCATCATCGTAAATGATCAGGCCTACCACCGCAGTGTCATCTGCAAACTTGATTATGGAGTTAGAGCACAGATATGCAACCATGAGTGAAGAGAGAGTAGAGGATTGGGCTCAGCACACAGCCCTGTGGTACACCAGTGTACAGAATGAGCGTGGAGGAGTTGTGGTTGTCAGGCCTAACAGACTGTGGTCTGTTAGTAAGAAAGTCCAAGGTCCAATTCCAGAGGGAGGTGATGATGCCAAGATCATTGAGCATTATGATCATTCATATTAAAGGCAGAACTGACATCGATGAATTGCATCCTGACATACGTGTTGCTATTGTCCAGGTGAGTCAGGGCAGAGTGGACAGCTGAGGCGATGGCATTCTCAGTTGACCTGTTGGGTCTGTAGGCGAACTGATATGGGTCCAATGCTGGGGGCATGTTTTCAGTTGAGAGAGGACCAGCCTCTCAAAACACTTGACAATGATGGGAGTGAGAGATACAGGGTGGAAGTCGATGAGGGTCATTGCAGCAGCATGTTTTGGTACTGGTACAATGGTGGCTGTCTTGAAGGAGGTGGGGACAACTGGCTAAGCCAAGGACAAGTTGAAAATCTTGATGAAGACCTCAGCCAACTGCTCTGTACAGGCCCTGAGCACTCAGCCTGGGATGCCATCAGGGCCAGCAGCTTTATGTGCATTTACCATGCTCAGGGTGGAACACACATCACTGGTGGAGAATGTGAGTGGCAGGTCATCTAGTGGGAGCTCATTTTTGTTTGGTGGTATTTGGTGTATCCATGATCAAAGTGAACATAGAAGGTGATGTCACTGGTTGAGGGGGTGTTGTTGGTTGATTTATAGTCAGTGAGGCCTGGATACCTGCCCGTATGCATCAGGGGTCATGGTTCTTGAAGCTGTCATCTATCTGATAGTACATGAGGTATGATACTAGCAATAATACTGGGATATAACAGCAGAATAAAACTGCAGTGCAAATGATATAGGCAAAAAAGAGTTTGTTACAATATAAGAATATAACATTAAAATAATGATGCATGTGCTGATTCTGCAATTTACGTTATTATAATTGTTATGCACAATCCAGACTTTCATGTAACTTCTTCTTATACCTGTTGCTGACTATGGTGTTAGCATAACTAGCACTGCTAAGTTACACATTAATAAAGTTACTGCAAAACATCATATGAGATGAGGCTTCTAGCAGGTGACTTTTCATGAGCAGACAGACAGCAGAGTGAGGCGTGGCAGAAAGTTGAGGTGTACCAGAAGGAGCCACTAAAGAATTATTTTCAATGAGTGGGGCACGCCCTGCATGCCATGCAGAACGGAGAGTGTGTGCAATCCTGTATGAAACTGCCTCAAGTGAACTATAAAGAGTGTGTCTGATAGTTGCGTGCCCGGGCGGCACTGCATGCCACACCTGAGTGTGTTGCTTTCCTAGGCATTTGCATATATGTCTTATCCCAGGATCCACAACTGCATAGAATTTGTATAAATTGACTTGGAAAATAATAATGACACTAGGCTATGTCAGAATACATGTTGAACAAGGCTGTGATCTTTCTTCTTTTCACAGATCGACCTTGGGGGATTGGCGGGAGTTCCCCTTACTGGTTTTGATAGTAGGCATCAGGGAATGGATGGAGTTGGGGTGATCTTAGCTAACCTAGTTAACATGATTTCCATGCTGGTCTTACCTGCAAATGCTTCTTTAAATTAGATGTCGAGCCGTTCGATAAAGACTTCATAGCTGGAAGGCATAGTTTGCACTGTACTGTGATGTATTTGTTTCCATTTACTCCTTTATAGACAAAATAATGTAATGCATTTTTTCCAGTGGTCATCGTCGTGATAAACAGCCGTTTTAACGTGCCTCTAGAGCAGAATGATTAGAGACAGATGCCGTGACTGGCAAGAGAGAACCAGTTGTCTATATTGCCTTATGCCAAAATATAAATTTCTTTGCTTTTAAATAATAAAAATATGTAATCTCAATAGTATTCCCTTTTTCTTTTCTTTTTTTCCAAAATGGACCTGTAATCTGATTACTCTGTTTTCTGACATAACTGTAACAGATTACAATTACCAGTTTTTTGTATCCTGATGATGTAACACCGTTACATGTATTCTGTTACTCCCCAAGCCTGGTTACATGGTGATGTTAAGTCCATCTTTCATTATTGTATTAACCAGTAGGGGTCAGTAAGTTGTTATCAAGCTTACAGCTTGAGTGAAGAGGCAGCCTTGAGAATGGGAATTCATGCAGTAAAAATCTTTCTGTCAACTTAAAACTTTAAAACAACTCAAATATCGTCGTCATAGGTTACTTTACATTTAACTTGAAAATGTTTCCCTGTCATTTTTATTTTTTTTATTTTTTTTACATCTATTCAAGTAAGACTTGAAACAGTCAGCCAAGGTATACATCCAGATTAAACAGGATTTATTAAAGTAAGGCACTCGAGTAACAAGCTTTGACTCTCCTACTTTATTGAAGTTTTAAAGCAAAGCAATATAATAGCAATATATATATTGAGCAGTATACATACATACACATATATACACACACACACACACACACACACACAGTGGATCAAAAAAATCTACACACCCCTGTTAAAAAAAACAACAAAAAAACATTATTATATAATGTTAACCTATTAATTAAAGTGAAATACAATAAGAATCAGTTTAGGGGGGAAATGAAGAATAAAAAATGTACAGTAACACCCTTTAAACCAATTCCATTCGAACTCATGTTAAATACTAATTAGTGTACACCTGCCATCAATTAAAGTGACTGATTAACTGCAAATTAAGTACAGCTGTCTCTATAGGATTTTCCTGACATGTTCTTGATAATATCCAACTAGAAGAGCCATGGGCCACAGAGCTTACAAAACAGGCATGGGATCTCATAGTTGAAAAATATCAATCAGGAGAGGGTTACAAACAATTTCCAATGTATTGCATATACCATGGAACAATGTAAAGACAATAATCAACAAGTGGAGAAAATACGTCACGACAGGGACACTACTAAGAACAGCATGTCCCTCTAAATATGATGAGAAGACCAGAAGAAAACTGGTCAGAGAGTTTGCCAAGAGGCCTACAGCGACATTAAAAGAATTGCAGTAATTTCTTGAAAGTGTTTCTGGTTGCTCCCTAAATGTGACAGCAATCTCCCAAATTCTTCATATGTCTAGGCTACAGGGTAGGGTGGCAAGACGGAAGTCTTTTTAAACTAAATAAAACATTTTTAATAAATCATCCAATTTTCCAAAACCATGTGGATTAATGTCTAATGATCAGATGAGACCAAAGATGAACTTTTTGGCCATAATACCAAAAGATGTGTTTGGCACAAAAGAACACCATCCCCATGGGGAAGCATGGGGCAGCAGCATCATACTTTGGGGCTGGTTTTCTTCAGCTGGAACTGGGGCTTTAATCAGGGTCAATTAAGGTCACAGTGACAATAACTTAGGACACCAAAGAGACCTTTCTTCTGACTCTGAAAAACACCAGAAGAAAGATGCCTTGGGTGCCTGCTCACCTGCGTGAACATGCCATAGACCTGCTGCAAGGACGCATGAGGACTGCAGATGTGGCCAGAGCAATAAACTGCAATGTCCGTAATGTAAGACGCCTAAGACAGTGCTACAGGGAGACAGGAAGGACAGCTGATCGTCCTTGCAGTGGAAAATTACATGTAACCATGTGTCCCCCCAAACGGGATCGAGAACTTGCAAAGGCCTTGGTAGAAGAGTGGGCTAAGATGAGATTCAGAGATGGTAAGTGAAAATGAATTTGAGCTAAGTTTCGAGTGTGATGGCAGCAAAGGATTCTGAATTCTTCTGCAAATTTGACATCGTAGTTTTTTTTTTTTTTATTTAACACAAGAAATTTGTTTATTTCTTTTTATTATAATGGAGTATTATTTTTGCAGATTGATACGGATGGGGGTCTGAATATTTTCAGAGAGCACTGTATATTATCCAGGCCCTTAATCAGACAATGGTTAAAGATATAAAATAAAAAATGGCTTTAACACACATCAGTTTGAGTAAGTTTTATTATTTCAAAAGAAACCGTCTTTGCCAAACCCAAAACATAATTTTTGAAACATTAGAAATTTTTCATATAAGCATAATACATTTGCTAATAGTGCATATGTCACGATTTCCCCTTGAGTCAGCGCTGCAGGATTGCAGCGAGCTTGGAAAACCGAAGCGCATGTGCATGCATGAGCCAGGTGCGCAAGCGCTCAGCGAACGCACGCTTTTCGGTTTTCAATGACAGTGCCTTTGTTTACTTTGTTTACTTTATGTTCTGTCTCCTCCCCTGTTTTGTCATTAGTTGTTTCCCGAATGTGTGTCATCGTTCTCAGCTGTCCTGTGTTTAACCCATGATTACATTTGTCATATAAACCCTTCATGTCTCTGTGCAAATTACACAGTATTGAGTTTACCGCTTTACTAAGCGGTTGTTTCCTCGTTTCATGTTAATGACATTGTGTCTCGTGTTGATTCCAGCCTAGCCCTGTTTATGCCCGTTTGCCGATCGCCTGACCTTTTGAATGTTATTAAATGTTAGTCTGTTTCATAACATTTCTTTGTTCTAGAAACATCCTGCAGTGTGCAATAAGATATTATTTATGTAATTTATTAATCTATAGAAAAGATGCTGTTAGAAAATACTAAGAAGAAGAATTAGCGTTACAGTTTGTACACACAAAAGTGGCATTGTAGCTCAGGGTGAAATTAAATCGGACACCTCTCTTATAGTTTTTGTAAACCCCTTTACTAACATTTCATTTCAAGTCAGATAACCTCAGAACCGAGTTATTACCTACACAGAACCCAGCGTATAGAGGCTGAGTGAATGTGGTGTGGACTCTGTGGAGGAGCCTCATCGTGTCAGAGACGCTGTAGAAGGACAGAGTTCCTGCACTGTGATCCACATACACTCCTATTCTGGAGGATACTGGACCTTGGAGCTCAGTCTTAATGTTGTTGTGCCAGAAAGAGACAGAGGAAGGAGAACACTGCAGACTCCAGGACTGACTGTTGAATCCAAACAAACTCTCGCATCCGCCTCCTTTCCTGTTGATCTCTTTATATGAGACTGATATGGACACATCACCGCTCCATTCCACCTCCCAGTAACAGCGTCCACACACACTCTCCTTACACAACACCTGAGACCAGGAGTCAAATCTCTCTTGATGATCAGGGTATTGCTGCTGTGTCCTAATGCGCTTCACCGCTCTGTTCTTTTCAGACAGAATGAGTTGACGATGTGCTGTGTTGGGATCCAGAGTCAGATAAAAGAAATCTAAAACAATAAAATGTCCACAGGTTAGATGTTAATGGGAAGTTGCACCTCAGTGGTTAACACCGTGGACGACTGGTTGAAAGGTTGTGAGTTAAAATCACAGCACCAATAAGCAGCCACTGCTGGGCCCTTGAGCAAGGCCTTTAACTCTTAACTGCTCAACTGTGTAAATGAGATAAAGGTAATTCGTGCTGCGTAACGGCTGTGTGTGTGTGTGTGTGTGTGTGTGTGTGTGTGTGTGTGTGTGTGTGTGTGTGTGTGTGTGTGTTTTACACTTACACTGCAGTAAATCCTCTCTGGTTTTCGGCTGTAAAGGTAATATCCGAAATGCTGCAGCTGTGGAAATAAAATGGAAACAGAAATATGACACGGAAACAGTTCAAAGCCTTGTTTCAGACAGATACATCAATTAAATTGTTACCTTGTGGATGGATTTGATTGAATTCCTCCTCACAGATTTCCTCTACTCGTTTTTTCAGATCTGAGAGAGATTTCCTCACTCCATCAAATGAGAGGTGTTGATTGACAGTGAAGCTGGGTGAGTCCTCAGATCCAGGAGAAACACAGAGAGATGGGAATCTCTACAGAGAGGAAACACATAATAGAGAAGGAGAAAAGTGTAGGAGAGGAACGAATGAATCTCAGACTGAATCAGACCAAACACACACTTGTGATCTGAGACAGGAACATTTATTGTTGCTGTCCATTTATTTACCTCAGTGTGCTGGCTCTGACTGAGATCCATACTAAGAACACTGCCACACCCGCTGCCCTAGCCTCCAACTTCAACTTCTCCCATACCTCAAGCCCCAACAAACGAGGGGGTGGTACAGGTTCGCTTCTCTCCAAAACATGGAAATTTACATGTCTTTCTCCCCCTTGCTCCTACACTTCCTTTGAATTTCATGCTGTTACAGTTACTGACCCAGCCAAAATGCTCTTTCTTGTTATTTATCGTCCTCCAGGTCAGCTGGGGAAGTTCAACAAAGTGTTTGACATGCTACTATGCACCATCCCAGATGCTGGGACTCCTCTTGTGGTCCTCGGTGTCATTCACCTAGACAAGCCGCATGCAGCTGATTTTCTTGCAATCCTTCCCACGTTGGACCTCAAACAGTTCGCCACCCCAGCAACTCAAACAGCCGGCCAACAGCTCGACCTCATCCTCACACGTATCTGCACCACACAAAATCTTCTTATTACTCCTCTCCACACCTCTGACCATTTCTTTATCCAGTTTTTCTCTCCCCTCACCCCCTTCACTATCTCCACCTTCTATATCCTTTCGTCGCAGTCTTCGCTCCCATTCCCCCTCACACATCTCCTCCATTGTCACAACCTCAATTTCCTCTGATATCCACCTCTCCTCACTGGACGTAAACACTGCAACTGACATGCTATGTTCCACTCTAACATCTTCTCTTTACAGCATCTGCCCTCTAACCTCCAGACCAGCTCGCACATCACCTCCTAGCCCTTGGCTCTCGAAGCTCTGTGTAACAACTGGGCCAAACTAAGAGCAGCTGAAAGGAAATGCCATAAATCTAACGATCCAACTGACCTAACCAATTACCAAACACTTCTCTCCTCTTTTTCCCATAGCATCTCCACTGCTAAAGCCATATACTACCAAGAGAAGATTGGCAGCTCTCCCAACACCTGTACTCTCTTCAAAACCTTTTCTTCTCTTCTCTGTCCCCCTCCTCCACCTTCCCCTACCTCTCTCACTGCAGACGACTATGCCACTTTCTTTTCCAACAAGGTTACATCAATCAGGAACTAGTTCTCAACCACAGACACACATAGACTGGCTCCTCCACCATGTAACTCTCAACTGACCTCCTTCTCTCCTCTCTCAGAGACTGATGTCTCAAAACTCCTCCTCTCTAGCCATCCCACAACCTGTCCTCTTGACCCTATCCCTTCTCACCTTCTTCAGTCCATCTCTCCCACACTATTACCTGCACTCACACACATCTTTAACACATCCCTCTCTATTGGCACAAAGCCTACCTCATTTACAAAGGTTACCCCACTGCTTAAAAAACCGTCACTTAACCCTGCTGTGGTTGACAACTACAGACCTGTTTCCATTCTCCCTTTTCTTTCCAAAATCCTTGAAAGAGCTGTTTTCAATCAACTCTCCATTTTTCTCACACAGAACAACCTCCTGGAAACCAAGCAGTCTGGCTTCAAAAGCAGTCACTCTACAGAGACTGCTCTGGTTTCCGTCACTGAAGCCTTATGACTAGCAAGATTAACCTCAAGATCATCTGTCCTCATCCTACTCAACCTCTCTGCTGCTTTCGACACTGTAAATCATCAGATCCTACTGTCAGCTCTCTCCAGCCTGGGCATCATCGGAACGTCTCTGCGCTGGGTGGAATCCTATCTCTCAGACAGATCCTTCAAGGTATTATGGAGGGGAGGTATTTCTGAAACTCAGCAACTCACAACTGGCATTCCTCAGGGGTCAGTTCTGGGACCACTGTTCTTTTCTATTTATACTACATCTCTGTGGCAGGTGATTGAGTCTCATGGCTTCTCATACCATTGCTATGCTGATGACACCCAGCTCTATCTGTCCTTCCAGCCTGATGATCCATCTGTCTCTGCATGAATCTCTGCTTGCCTCCCTGATATCTCAGACTGGATGAGGGAACACCACCTTAAGCTCAACTTGGCAAAATCTAAGCTTCTTGTCATCCCAGCCTGCCCCTCAATCAACCACAACCTCACTGCACAGCTCAGCTAAACCACAGCTCAAAAGGACACATGTCACACCCCTCTTCATCTTCCTCCACTGGCTTCCAGTAGCCACCCATATCAAACTGAAGGCCTTGATGGTCACATACAAGACCTTGTCTGAAACAGCAGACCCCCAACCTCAACACTCTCCTGAAGGCTTACGTTTCATCACGCAATCTGCGATCGATTAACGACCGAAGCTTAGTAGTGCCTACTCAGCGTGGCTCAAGGTCCCTTTCCAGAACCTTCACACTAACTATCCCTCAGTGGTTTAATGAACTTCCAACTTCAGTACGGAGCGGAGAATCGGTCAATATCTTAAAAAAAACCCAAAAGACTCACCTCTTCCATGAGCATGTAACCAACCCCTCAAAAGCCAACCCCACATCATCCTTCTTTAAAAAAAACAAAAAAAACAAAAAAAAAACACAACAACAACAAAAAAAAAACTTACTCTGGCTTTCACACCTCTACTCTGCACACTTTGCTTTTCTAGAGCTCAATTAAAAAAAATCTTGTATGGTAGCACTACTTGTATTGTTCTATGCTTGATATATCGCTTTGCTTATATTTCCTCATTTGTAAGCCGCTTTGGATAAAAGCATCTGCTAAATGAATAAATGTAAATACTGTAATGAGCTTTTAGGAGGAAACTTTGTGAGGAACAGCGCCCTGTGTAGAACAGACAGTGAGTGTTACCTGGAGGAAGTGGATGTGATCGTGTGTGTGTGAAAGCTGCTCCAGCTCAGTGACTCTCCT
>JANDJT010065315.1:0-13080 GCA_024331685.1 Stegophilus panzeri
GCAGACATATCACACAATCACACATAAGTGACAAGTGGTGGCACCCATACGTGACATGCCTGTTTATCAATGTCTATTTAGACTTCAACCCTAAACCTACATTAAAGACACAATCAGGGCTATTTTTAGTACATGAAGGGCCCTTCAAAAAATTTGCATATATGTCACTTCACTGATATGGTGCCTAAACAGAGGTTTGGAGAATACAAAATTGTCTGAAGTAGAAAAAGCATTAGGGATAAGACATAAATTTGGTTCAGTGTATCATCCAGAGTTTCAATGTTTGGTTTTGGTTTGCCCCTTCCACCAAATTGGCTAAAACCTGTCATGAAACTAAAATGAACTGGGTGGAGGCCTTACCACTAGTATTAATGTCAATGGGGTCTTCCCTTAGAACTGACACCTGTTACTCAACTCACCAATTGCTGACGGGATGACCTAGGCCCGGCCTACACAGAGGATGGGTTATAAAAAAAGCTTAAGACCTGTGGGATGAAGAACTGGATAATTATAAAGAGGGCATTATCTAAAGTTAGTGAAAGCCTTACTCAACAAGTTTACAAAAAGATCAAGAAAAGCCTGAAGAATGGAAGCCTTCCATTGTGGAATGAGCCCAGGCAGACTGGACCTTGAAAAGTGACAAAGGCAACCTCACACGCAGTAAAGGTAAAAGAAAAGAAAGGTTGGCACCCACTGTATCTATATCTCCCACTGTACTCCCACAGATTCTCCCATGAAAATAAAGGAAGAGATACAGAGAAACTGTATTTAAGCAGACCAAATATTAGGAGCAGGAGTGGCAAAGCAGATCATGGACAAGTTTGGTATTGAGGGACTAAATGCAACTCCTGTAGGAACAATGTAGTGCAAAAGGTAGGTAAAACAACTATTTTTCATTTACACACAAAAAGGTGGTCAGGAGATGAACCAACATTATTATTAAACATTAATCAGAGTTTTGGTAGTGTTAGACATACAGACATTAAGCATACCAAAATTAAGAGTGTGAATTGGATTGTTTGGCTTGAAACATAGTTAAAATTATTCTACAGACTTACCTGAAACCAACTGGAGCTAACATCACTGCATTTTATCAATAGAATTAGAGCTAAACAATGAGGATCATGAGTCCAAAAGAGGGACCCAAACCTCTCATGTCTTATTTCCTGTAGTAAATGGTTGGAATTTGAACATGGGCTACGTATAAGCATGTGACACAAAATGGCTGTGTGATGAACAAGAAGAGAACTGCACCCAACACAATATTGTCCATGTAAATGGAGCATATAACCAGCAATAAGAAACTCACCCACCATAACAGAATTAAATGCAGTACCACTGTAGAGATGAAAGTTAACCAAAGATGATAGTACTCAGTGCCACTTTGTAAAACACAATCCAGAGGTACCACAAACTCTGAAATTTACTTTATGATCAATAAATGCTTGTTCTGGTGGGCCATGGGGCTGGACTGAATATGAGTCTTATTTGTGTGACTCAGACAAACACACTTGGGGGTAATAGTCTAGATGTGATAATTGAAACTATATTTTTTCATAAACAAAGGAAGGTTATAGTATGTGTTATACTCCCAAAAACTATTAAAAGCCAAATGATAAATACAGGGTACCCATTAGCTAAAATTTAAAGTGAGGGGTAGACCATGCTTTCAAATACAACGCTTTCTAAAGTAGGAGAGAAGATTTGGTCCAAAAATAAGCAATTATAAAATGACCTCATTTTTGTTGACCCTAAGAGTAAAGAGCAGTGGTACAGATCCAATGTCAATCTAATGTGCTTCATACCAAAGACAAAGAACCTTTCAGAACCAGTACAAATAAAAGAGGCGCAGACGTCAGAGTGGCTTATGACTCAAAACAAATGACATAATCTGACCAATTTGCTATAGAAACTGGCTATGATAAAGCAAATACCTGGATAGGTTGAGTAAAGTACACCGCAGAATCAGTGGATGCCAAGACTGCTTTGTGTGTGCAGCAGCCAAACCCAATCTAGCCACTCATCCTGTATAAAGCAAAAATGCTACTTGCCTGACGGCACTGTAAAGTAAATAATTTAAGGTAAAAAATTGTATTAAATACTATCACATGACGGGAACAAGCATTATGGTTTTCTATTTCCAAGCAACCAATACCCTTGAACATCACAGCTTATATAAAGGGAACTATACCTGTTTTATTCCAGAGGACAGTTCCCTGAGGGTTGGTGCTCTGACATTACAGATATTTTAGTAAGCACCTTTTACAATCAGACAAAGACTCGTACAGATCTACTTTGGTTATGTGATGATTGGAAGGTCAGAAAGAAGCTGACAGCTACATGACAGGGACAGTGTGCTTTAGTTTATTATGCTGTTTAGGCTCTAAAAAAAGGGGCATGGAAGACCCTGCCAATGTGATGAGACACCATCACCAAACAAGAGAAGTGAAACCAGGGACATTTTTTCATAAGACACTGTGGATAGATGATAGTGAAATACTATAAGGAGTGCCAGATTAATTGGCAATTGGCTAAGGCGATGGGTGTATGACTGGCTATCTTGGTACTGTGTGGATGCTGTTGCATTCTGTACTTATGAGCTTTGGCAGTCAAATTTATTAACACTGTCATTCTAAAAGGAGTTGCAGCAGGAAACCGTGCCCAAGAGACCATCCTACTGCGCCAGGCTTCTTGGCCTAACCCAAAGACTGAAGGAAATCCAAATATAGATGAGCATAAGGGAGAGGAGTATTGACATAGTGACTGTCATTTGTGTGCTCTTATCTTAAATTTCCCTTCCGGGAACAATAAGCAAATACTCATTAGTTGGGACCTGTTAGAACTGCCAATAAGCTTAAGATATTAAAAAGGCAGTGGTGAACGTGTAACTCTTTTGCAGAACTCATCTGTATTGGGGCCACACAGATCCTGTGCAGCCTGACTTGAAAGAAATCGGATTTTATAGTGATAGTAGCACTTGTTAAGTATTACCATTCAAATTAATGATTTACCCATCTCGTTAGGGATTACTGGGCTTAATCACATGAGAATTTAGGCCTTTCTCAATACCAACAGTATTACATGTCATTGTAACAAGGGCGTGTTAAGGCATTGCATGCAGTCATTTTAGCACAAACCTAAACAGTTAAAGGCAGTGGTAAAATAGATATGAAAAAAGTACTAATCGTTTAATAATAACTAGTCACTTAATATGTAAATGCAAGTAAGATACAATTAATTACAAAATGTTTATAAAATTTAGATTACATAAATAAGTTTTTAATCTTTTTACAGGTTGGGCTTTAGGTGATCCCAGGGATCATCTAAAGTTCTGCATGGACCCAACAAAGTTATCGTGTTGGTCAAATCAGCATAACATGCAAGCGCTATATGATTTATGCTTCATCTATCGTTATTCACATGTACAGTCTGTTTACAATTTTTAAAAAAGGTTAATGTAAACTCGGATCCAATTATAAAAAATCCAATAATTAGATGCTCTATCGTATACCAAAATATTAGACAGAACGCCGAAAACGAACGCCGCAGCGTACGTACAATTGAATATAGAGAGAAGTTTGTTGGCAAGCTGCACTTTGTTAAAATATTTATACGTGCTTCTCAATAGTATTTCATTGGTCTTATCATTTGTTATATCATATATGCTTTTTAAACCTTAATAATAAAAAGTCAAAGCATCGTTAGTCACAGAGCAGGTAAAAGGTAACAGTTTACATCTACAAGTATAAAAAGAGTTATACCTGTTTGTTCAGTGCTTCCAGTTTCAAGCAAAAGTGCATTGCCATACCACTTAAGCATGGGCACTCATCAAGTAGACCGAAAACTGAAAAACTGTTTAAATACCTGTGATTATTAAAAGTCGGGTTCTGCCAAAAATAATTTCTTAGTAGATACTTTGTTCTTTGGGTGCAGATGTGTTCAGTAAGTAATGCGTCATATCTCTTCCCGAAGTTACCCTTTCTCCTCAAGCCTGCACTGTGTGTGTGTGTGTGGGTGTGTGTGTGTGTGTGTGTGTGTGTGGGGGGGGTATGTGAGTGTGTTTGTGTTTGTGTGTGTGTTTGTAGGTGATTAGTGCTGATTTATGTTAGGAAGCTGTATGTGTGTGTGAGAGAGAGAGAGAGAAGGTGATTAGTGTTGATTCATGTTAGGAAGGTCTGTGTGTGCGTGTGCATACTAGTTGAGATACACAAATAAACAATTTCATTCATCTGTACATGTGTAATGACAAATAAAGATAAATTTTCTAATTCCCAATCTAGAAAAAAACTACAGTTGTTCCTGGTTTTGAATCAGGTTTTGTCAAGGTTGATATTTGTGTAAATTCTACACTGTTGAACTGGGAGAACCGGCCCAGTATGTGGTGTAAATTGAAGTGTCTGCCCCAATCAAAAATCACAGCAGGAGAAACAGTGACAAGCAGTCACTCTCCAAAATGATCACGATCTGTCTGAGCGTGGCGTCAGCCTCAGATCAGACGTGTCATTGTGGAATCACGACTTCTCTTTTCGTATCTAACTCATTCTGATGGATATTTCAGCTTAACTGGAGGTCGACCTGTTGATTTGCATATTGTAGACCTTGAACCGACAGTCTGTTAAAATCATGCTGAGCTTAAAGGACAAGCAGATACAAATCCCAAGATTTAGTTTCAGAGTGGACGATAAGCTTTAAAAGTTGTGTTCTGCTATATTGACTATTATGGCCAGCAGAGGGAGCACAAATGATTTTCTCAATGAAACCTGATGCAAATGTGTTCCAGGTGGAAGGGTTTTCTACTAATCACAACTGCTTTATAAAAAGTTGCATTTTTTTCTTGACGTTGTGATGCTGCAATGCTTTTCACAAATAAAATTTAGTTTTTTTAAACTTTTAAAAAAACTTAACTTAATGAGAGCATCAGCATGTGAATACTGCTAGTCTAGATGGTGAATACTATTAGTCGCTGGCACTCTTCGTTTTGACTTGGCATTCTGTAGGCAAACAACAACCATCACTTGTCCAGCCCTCTAAACGTTAAGCTATCACTGACTTGTTTACCTTTAATAGTTTTATTTCTTAAACTAAATAAGTGGGTCTTACTCCAAAGTTGTTCTGATGCAAACCTGTTTACGATTTTTAAATGAAGATCACATGATGTCACATGCCAACAATGCTCTTCATGCATTGTAATTGAATTTTATTGTGTAAATATTGAGTGAGGCTCTTAACAAAAATCAGAATCAAAATATTAGGTTGTCGTGATTGTTCCAGGTGTATGAAGATTCTGTAAAGTGCAAAACTTTACAGGTTTATAAATAATACATTTAGGGGGCTTCGGATGCAGAGGCTTCACAGGTAAGTCTTTATATTGGGTACTGGGGCTTCTTGAGATTTGTGGACTGCACAGAAGAAGAGCAATCAAAAATATCTGGTAGGTGGCTAAAAAGGCCTCATGCAGGCTCTGGTTGAGGAGAGGGGAGGCGTGGTGTAGTGCGCCACCTGGATACAAGCTGAAAGACTGATCACCCCCGACTGGGTCACCTGGGTGAGGGTGTCTGATTTAGACCCGAAACACCCTATGATCCCAGGAGAATCACTGAGGATGTGTCCAAGTTGCACTGAAAGGTATAATGATATAATATAATTTCTGTATTTGATGCATACTGAATTTCCTTAGGGACCAATACAGTTTATGAATTAAAAATAAATTAAATAAAATATATTTTAAAAATTGGAAAATTAATACTTAGGGCTTAGCAATAACGTTAACAAAACTAAATTACATATAATTGTCATTTTAGGCAGTTGTTAACAGGCCATTATTTTGATATAAATATAGATTTTTAAAAAGAATGAATCTTTTTAAAGCAAAGATGGGCAGCTAGTTAGGAAATACATTAAACAATAATTATAAAACTAAATAACCTGTCACATATGTTGTCATGAGTAAATATGACACAAGTCATATTTACAGAAGAAATGAGACAAACTTACAGAAAAGCTAAAACATTAAATTACTTAATTTCCTTTCTGTGAAAATGCATTTCAAATGTAATAAAAATGAATAAAAAGTTACAGTTTCCAAGATTTTAATTGTTTTGGATCACAGAACATTCACTTTAGTATTTGGCTAGGGTTAAGACTATTTTTCTATATAAACTCACATTATTTGTTATTTATGTTTTATGTTATTTATTTATAGAGTAAAAAAGAAGACATGATCCAAAGATGCTGAGATAAACATTAATTTAATAATAAATATCAGGTGAACTGAAGCTCAAGGGCTGATAAACAAAAAGCACAGGACTATCACATTTCAAACCCCAATCACTTGAGGATGGCTGGTTTTGCCATGGCACCCACTGTCCTTGTGTGAACGTAGCTCCCTAAGTGGACTGAATGTGGAATCTAGCTGCTGCTGGTGCTAAAGCCTGTGACTTACAAAAACAAAAAGAAAAAAAGTCCACAACATTCAGACACAAAGAGAATAAGACATTACATATTTCAAAAGGCACCCATGTTATGCCTCACAAATGCTACAAATATACAATATATACAGTGCAAATTGCTTCTCTGCCTTCTGGCTAAGATCAAGTGTAGTATCTTTTCTTATCAGTTTAATATCTGATACATCTCCTATCCGGGGACCATATATTAAATTGATTTTTGGAACACGGAGATGAAAAACGAGCTTGCTCCATCCAGTCCACACATTGACCCAGTATTGCAGTCTCTGATACCAGTGCTCTCCTCTTTTTAGTGTAAGCGTAGCTGAGTGGGGTAGAGCATCAGGCTGTTAACCAGAAGGTTGGTTATTTAAATCCAGGCTCTACTACTCCACAGTCGCTGTTGGGTCCTTAAGTAAGACCCTTAACCCTGTCAGCTCCAGGGGCCCCGTGTGATGGCTAACCCTGCGCTATGATCCAAACCTCTGAACAGGTTAGGATATGCGAAAAGAAATTTCCTTTGGGATCAATAAAGTATCTAAAATCCAAAAAATAAATAAATACAAAGTCACTGTTGGGTCCTTAAACAAAACCCTTAACAGTGTTAGCTCGAGGGGCACCATGTAATTGATTGTTTGTTTGATTGATACTTTATCAATCCTTAAGGAAATGACTAACCCTGTGAGCCATGCAGGTTGGGATTTGAAAAGCAACAAAAAAATTCCTTAGCATTAATGAAGTATCTACAAAAATTAAAAACCATTGTCCAGTATGTAGAGCAGTTTGGAGACTGTCATTTTTCTGTTACCCTGACCAGTGAATCTAGCTTAAGCCCCACAACTGACCCAGCTCGTCTAATCAGCTTGTCAGGTCGCCTCTGGACTCTTGCCACCACAGCATAAAAAGACAGCAACTACAGACTGGTAAAACATATGCAGTAAGTTAAATATACCCAGAGAGAATCATAATTAATAATAAATAAAACGTAAATAAAGCATGTTGTATTTTCTTTGTGTATGGCCCGCTAGCAATTGGCCCACGGACCTGATACCGGGGGTTGGGGACTTTAAAATAACATTTTACCCCGTTTGGTTTTCCCTCACTGGGAGTTTCAACTACGTTTCGGTGGATCCACTGGGCGGATTGAAATGAAGTTGAACCAAGTCGAACACAACACCGCGCATGCGCACAGCGGTAACCAAAAAGGCTTGTATGTGTTTGTGTGTGATTAAACGTGAAACCATAGTAACAAATAGTAACGAATGTTATTATTGGTGAAAAATAAGAGTCAAAGTACAACGATCGATTCTCATTTCACTTTTAAAATACTTCGATTATCGTGAAACGTGAAATACCATGAACAGAAACCTTCACCAGACGTGATCTGTGAGTTTTTTAAACTTGTGTTTATGTGTTTTATTCAAGTATTTAATATTGTCATTTTAGCCATATACAGTAAAATAAAAACACGTTCCTCCTGGATCAAGATGTCTCATACAACAATATATGCAACTTAACACAACATATAATACGCGTTTTAATAGCGCGGTGTGTTTAAAGGCTTTCCCCTGAGTTTTTACTTAAAGCCACTAGAATTTTATAACTTTTTATTATAAGTTACGGACAATCGTATGGGCAGTGTAGGGGATAATGTAGTCTAAATAGCACGCAATTTCCTTGTGCAGCAGTTACACTTTAAATTTAAACCTAAACCTACAACGGAAGCGAAATTTCAAAATCATTGCTATTGCACTTAAAGCTATATTAGTACCTTACTAACTTTTATTTTTACTTTTATTAAGATTTAATAATTTGTTAGGATGAGCGCAAATCATTTATCAATTATTTAAATGTTTAATACGTAAAGATGCGATATAGAAAAGGGAAATCAAAACTGTATAGATGATACACAAATGTATTTGCCCGTCACCAAAAGATTGTGGGCCTCATAAGTACATGAAGGCGCATCGAAACCGAAATAGAACTTGTCCATAAAATATATTTGTTTGGATTTTTAGTTGTAAAATAAAAAAAGATTTACAGTTTGTGACATTAATGGATGTATATCTACATCTAGGCATTTAGCATTACAAAAAGTATATCCATTAATTAGGTTAATTGCTGTCACAAAACTGCTTGACAGACTCAGGGAAATCTTTAGTCCCAAGAGCAATCAGACTATTTTAATTTTCCTAGTGTTGTCAGAAGAAAGAGGTCTGAACCTCGGTTTCTTATTTTATTTTATTTTTTCACTGTAATACTGGGACTGGACAACTTAATTTTCTTTGGGATTAATAAAGTATACAAAATAAATTAAAAAAACTAAAAATATTGTTATTAAGGGTAAAAGATACTACATCATCTTTAAAATATTAATATGTGGAAGTGTCTTCTGACTAAACCAGACATAATTGTTTTAGGATAAACGTGGTCTACAAATTGAAACTGGAAAAAAAACAGTATACTTATAAGGTAAATATTTTCTTTTAATTTTTTTTTATTAATCTACATTTCCTGATTGTGGAATTTAATTTTTTAATTATTTATAATATGACATTTAATGTTTCTAGCTTGTCACCACATTGACCATAATAAGAGAAATCAACCCAATTTGTGTTTTTTAAACAAACAGAAATGGAAATGTGTGGTGGATATGGACTTGATGCATCTGGTAATGTAAGCAATGTTTGTGGTAACCGAGGACTATCAAATGGAACAACCATTATGGACAAGGAAAGCTTTTTACATAATGGACAAACAGCTGTAATTAACTGCTACAAGTCAACTCCCCACCCAACTAATGTCCATACCCTGGCACAACCTCAACACAACAGTCAGTATAATCAACAAATACTAAATTCAACGAATGATATAAACAAAGTATGCAGTAATGACTTGTGCATTTCAAATTCCTTATTTTCCCACTCAAATGCATTAAATTCTGCACCTCAGCCCATTAATGTCCCACAACAGGCAATAAAAAACGTTGTTGTAAATACTTGGTCTTCAGGGAGAAACTGGAATAACCAAGATATACCAAAGAAGCAAGTTGGTGCTTTGAATGATGTGTTAAGCCACCCCATCCAGCAAGACATGGCAGTTTATAATGGAAATGTTAGGACACATGAAGTAATCACACTTCAAAACATTTGCCTGTCTAAACAGAACTGTCAGCATAAGCATGTGCCACAAAAGGCTATTGCAATTGTTACACCATTAAAACAGCAAGAAGCTGGAGTAGTAAAGTATCATCAGCTACTAACATTGCAGGTTGATACATGTGGATTAACCTTAAACAATGATGGTCAAACAAATATTCCAAACAAATTATCACGATCAACATTACTCAGCAATATTTCTCAGCAAACTGAGATAGGAAAATATGGTAATACTAAAGATTTTTTAATGAATGGTTTGATAACAAAGAATGCCAAGCAAACACTTCTTTCAAAAGCATCAGAATCAATAGCAGTTCATCAGAATTTTGAGGGTAAAAAGGATCATATGAAAGAAAAATTGTCTAGTAACACATCAAAATCTATAGATGCAGAACAAACCAGAAGTCAACATGGGTTACAATTACAAGCCATCCCTGTAGGTGGAGTTTTCCAGTATATAGAGACTAAACAAACTAAACAACTTTTTAACCAAATGAGAAAACCTTCACCAAGTATAGAGAAAGAGACACAGGCCTCACACATTAACACTTCAGATTTTTCTGAGGAATGTGATGTCTACAACAATCATGTGAGGACAATTAGACAGGGTAGCAAATCTGTCCTGCCAATAACTGAGTGGTCTCTTCAAAGTTTGCAAGAATTGATTGTTAGCCTAGAGCAGATGCAAAAGCAACATCTAAAAGATCTTCCTTTTTCTTCTCTTACTGAAGAGATTCTAAAGTTGTACTGGAATGGAGATTATCAATTTTTATGCCAAATGGCAAAATCCCCATTTTACTTTAACATAATGAAGGAAGTAAAGCTTTACCAAGGAAAAAAAGACACTGTGATCCTCAAAGAAATTTCAAAAGAAAAAATGGACCAAGTTGAAGCAGAATTTGACATCTTGAAACATAATGACACAGCACCAGAAATAGTGTATAATTTAACAAGGGTAAATGTTTCTGAAAACCCTTCTGATAATAATGACTACACATATTATCAGGATAATGACTTAGATGTATCATTCTCTATGACTTCACATAGCAAATTACAAATAAACAGTGAACTGCAGAGAAATGCTGAAAATGAAAAGACTGATACTGATAAGAAAACACACACAGATGTAGAGCAGCCCAAACTATTATCATTTGAACATGAAAGAACTCCAGGTGTAAAAGAAGACAGAGCAGTAAAAACAGCACCCCTTTACATAAATATTGAAAACAGTAGGGCTATTAATATCCACAAGAAAATAAGACAAGTAGGAACTACACTTTGTTCAGTGATGAGCAGTTATAATGTTAAGAATGTAATGCCTGAAAGTAAGGATAAAATAAATAAATCAAGTATGTCTCCAAGTAGTGAGACATTTTTGCAAAAGCCATTATGTACTAACTCTCCAGTTGTAGATGGCTGCTACATAGCTGTAAATCAAGGGAACATGTTACCACTTGCATCAAAAATAAATCCTCAATTAGACAAAAGTTCAGCTTTTGATCCTTTAGCATGTATTCAAATTCAAATTTCCCCACCAAATAAAGCCAAAGAAGTGTTTGCAGGGAAGCCAGAGGAGAAAGAAGTACAACAGTACTCTATTGAACCTAAAAAGAATATCAATAATGAGATCATTATAGAGTTACCTGACCAGATGTCTAAAAATAAAATTCAAACACAAATTACAACCAAAAAAAGAAATAAAAGTCTAAACCAAGCAACTAAAGTTCAATGTGAAATTGAGAGCTACTGTTGCATTGCAGAATGGTTTAAAACTTTAGGTTATAAAAATCGAGGTTGCTGCAGGTGTGAGCAAAATACGATCCAAGATGACAATATGGATGACTTAGAGATTGTTGAAATCATCTCTGATCATCAAGAAGTGGAAAAACTGGCTAATGCAGTCTTCACACCAATAAGTGATTTGTCACTTACACCATACCAGTTCACAGAACACAGATCACATTACAGAACTGATGCTGGTAAAAAGAGGAGGACCCACCACAGCAATTGCAATAAACATGCATTTGACACATCCCTATGTTTATCTACAGATAACTTTAGTCATGTACCAAACAGTAATGGAAATATCACAACTTCAGATGCTAAGACTGCTGGAACAACAATCAATCTTGCACTATATGGCTCATCTAATCTAAGAAAAAGTAAGCCTATAGGATACCTAAGAAAAGATACTGTGCATAATCCTCCAGAAACTCTTAATGTAAAAATATTTTCAGATTGCAATACAAGTACTAATCAAAATAAAAAAATCAAACAACCTAATTTAGGTATTTGTAAAAAAATGCATATACCCTCAAAGAAGTGTGTCACTAAATCACAAATAAAAAAATGTTTAAACTATTTTGATTTTAAAAAGAATACAGCTAAAGCAGCTGAGACAACATCACATGAATCAGCTGCATTTGGTCTGATCAAAGCTGTGCTGTTACATAAAAAGAATAATCAAATGAATAATATATTACAATCTACAAAATATAAAAGAAAACTTTCTTTGGCTGATCAACAGAGACATTCAAATCAATTGAAGGAAAGACCCTATTTAACCAGAAAGGATAAAATTAGAAAGTTAAAGCAAAGAGGAAAGTTCATGTCAACTAATTCTTTTAAAAAACAAAGTTGTCTGAATGACCAAAAAAAAGCAGATGAATCACTTTTCAAGCAGCCTCATAATGAGACAAAAAGGAAAGATGACTTGAATCTTGCCCTGAATTTCAGAGTTTTGCCAGACTCATTTAACTTAACTGAATGCACTTATACCTTGGAGGCTGACCAGTCTGCCATTGCAAATAGAGGTAAGTATTGCATACTTTTTTATTTTATATAATTTTACAGCATAGTTAATAAAATGTGTTTTATTGTTTTTTTTTTCTTTTTGAAATGGAAGGTTCAAATGAAAGATTTGTAATAGGGGTAAAAGGAGCTTGGCAATCTGCAGGTAAACATGTTTTGTTGGTTTTAGTTGTAAGACATCGTAAATGTTGATTATTAATTTTCTCATAATTAAACATGCTTTGCTGTTGTTAAGTCATGTAAACAGTTTGCTGTAATAGTGGTAGTCCACTGGCTAAGTGAGTAGTACTGTTGCCTTGCAGCAAAATGGGTTCCATTTATTTCTAAGGGAAGTTTGTATGTTCTCCCCCTGTCTTGTGTGGGTTGTGTCTGGAATATTCAGTTCTCAGTCCAAAGACATCCAGTTGTCCATGGCTGTGATTATACATTGTAGTTATATTAGTTTTTATGTCAAAGTACAACATCAAAATAATAATAAACAAAAACAATATAGTGACACTGAATTGATTCTTTTGGGTATTCACATAATTTTAATGCTTGTTTTATTGTTGGATATGGGTGAAAATGACAGAAGTACACTAAAATCAGTTTAACAAAATTGTAATTTATGTGTGGATGTATAAACATCTGATATTTACTGTAATAAAATATATTGGCTATTTAAT